>JANHFL010003013.1:105547-121614 GCA_032468155.1 Oxyrhabdium leporinum
GTTTTATACTTGCTGTGAACCGCCCCGAGTCTGCGGAATAGGGGCGGTATATAAATTTAAAATAATAAAAATAAAATAATAAAAAAGGCAAGAGGGTGGGTGGGTAGGTGAACGTGTTTACGAAGCAGTCTTTTTCTGTCAAAATACTAAAAGAAGGCTGACAAGTTCTGATAAGTTGTTGTATTTTGTTTCATTAGCAAAGTAAAAAAATATTTTTGTTTTTCCAAACAACTCTACAAGCATTTCTAAAATTAGTTTATTTAATCTTTCATATGTGCTAAATAATTGATTTTTTTTAGAAATACTGTACATTAGTGGGTTCACATTCCACATTCTAATAATTACTAGTTGCATTTACTATACATCAAACTTGAATTCCATTTTTTAAAATGCTTTGTAGTGGTCAAAACAGCAGGCTGGAAACTGGGAGACAGTGAGTTCTAGTGCTGCTTTAGGCACAAAGCCAATTGGCTGACTTTGGACCGGCCATTGTCTCTCAGGCAGGCAATGGCAAACTGAAATCTCCCCTAGGAACCTGTCTAGGCAATTGCCAGGAGTCAACACTGATTCAAAATTACACACCTTCCTCACTCGCCCTCCAAAAAGACAGTTTGCATGGTTAAAAAGGAGACGTGTGTAGTATTTGGACAGAATTCCCAAAGTGTAATGGATAGTATATGATTAAACTGTGCTCCGTGCAAAAGATGAGACAAAAAACGATTGCTGCTGCTACTATTGCAGTTGTTGCTAAAGATCCCTGACTGCCTATTGCTGTTGTTGCTGCAAAAGACACCCACTTATGATACTAAAAGCCGAGCCTCCTTTTTTTGCCAGCTGCCAAATTTGAATCTCCCTGACAGTTGTGATCAATTCATTCTTCCACACTTGCAGGAAGGTTTAAGCCATGCAAACTGTCCCTCCACTAAGGGATACTCCTAATAGTCAACTGATTCTCCCTTTCTTTCTCCAGATAACTAATAACTAACTCCCAATAGCTAACTCCTAACTCCTTGTGAGGAGGCACATCTTCCTCACTACAGCCTGCAGGAGCTAGAGCAGAGGTGTTTCCAGGCTCGGTGTATTCAGCATCTGTTGTGGATTTCATAAAGAGCCTCCTTCTACTAGTGAAAGGACTTTTTCCAAGAGAGGCTCCTATAAAGGAGAATCTTGTTAGCAATCATGAAGCTGGAAGTTGAAGAAAAGGCCTGAGATTAACATAATATGAAAAAATTGCAAACCACTTCAGCCAGCTAAGTGATCCCACTGTTAAACATTGTCCCAGCCATCCTCTTGTACCTTCTTGAAAAGAACATCAAACATCGGTTCCATGTAGTTTCATCAAATTACAATCCTTTAATAGTTCCCTCTAGCAGCAGTGAACGAAGCTTGCAAAGTTGCAGCACAATTCTGCA
Organism: Oxyrhabdium leporinum; assembly: GCA_032468155.1. Lineage (NCBI taxonomy): Eukaryota > Metazoa > Chordata > Lepidosauria > Squamata > Cyclocoridae > Oxyrhabdium > Oxyrhabdium leporinum. Next base: position 106,960 of record JANHFL010003013.1, read on the forward strand.
AAGTAACCTTCAGTGTTGATGCTGCCTAGTTCATTGGTATCTTTGATTCCACTTCTAAATAAATCAGCTTTTAATCCATTCAAAGCAGTTTTAAGTAGCTGATTTCAATCGGTTTTTCCATTTGTTGCAGAGATTAAATAGAAAGATTGAAAAGTTTTGCCTAGCTCCAGAAAGGATCTCTCTGTAACATCAGAAAAAAGTGTTTCATGGGATGTAGTTAGCTTCTCCGGCCAAGAAATTGATCTTGCCAGTCAAAATTGATTTTTTCCCCCTTTTCAGTACATGGAATTAAGTGATTTGGATAATTGATCCACTTCCTATAGTCTTATTGTATCTTTTGACAGAATCCAGTTGCCTATTCCAAAGCCTTCTTTATTTTAGCACAGGAAGAACGTTCTCGCTGCAGTAATGTATTATTTTACCACAGTGGGTATAGTATCTCTTTGGCTGCCAAATCTGACTTTCCAATGCCCACACAAGTTCTTTTCTAATTATCACCACGTAAGTCGCATATGGAATGTCTCAAAATACACATTATTTGCACAATAATTTTTTAAGTGGATTTTATACCTTGTCTAATTAAAACATCTGTCCGTGTTGATGCCTTTCAAAAATATCGCCTTTTGTTCAGGTTGAAATAATGTATGGTTACCTAGCTGTCCTCTAACATTAATCAGGCATGTCAGAGAGATAATATTTCCAGTGGTAAAAATAACTGTGGATGCTTCTTTCTCTGGTATCAAAATGAGTTATTTATATTAACATATATTCATTACAGACTTCTAAATATTCTCAAACTCTGTGTATCTAGATACATAATATCTAATCCCTCAGATGATATGAGGGATTGTATATGAGGTCTGCAAATGTGCTTTCTAGCCTGTCATTGCTAGAAACTTTATCAAGATCATTCTCATTTTCAACATGTTGTATGTCATATTAAAAATCATTAATTTTTGAACTTCCATTAATATTAACATGTAATCATTGCTGTTCTGCTAGCAGAAGATAATTGGACATTACCCTTGTGAGAACCAGGGAAGGAGAATCTTCACCTCTACTAAATTGTAGCAATATTCCATCATCTACATTAACATAGTTGATGAAAGGAAACATACAATTTATCTTCCTCCTTAATTTATACAGCATATGAGAAGTTTTCTCTACCTTCATCAAGTAAATAATTTCCTTTTTACTTACTTGTTTTTCTTTAGGTTCCTATGACATGACTACTGAGAACATAATCAGTAACTTAAAAATATCCATATGATTTATACTGTTTTGGAAATAAAAGTTGCATTTCAACGTGGCAATTAAAATTGATGAGGGCTGATAATAAATCTGTCAGATCTGGGCTATAAAAATCCATATGACCAATAGATTACAGTAATAAGACATAAAATTGTAACCTGTCACCTAGTGATTATCTGATGTTTTGCAACTCAAATCCGGTAGTTTTTTTTATAAACATACATTTATAGTATCCATAGATATTTTTATATACAGACAAATTTAGAAAAGGAATGGTTTGGGTGTGTAAACACACAAATACACGCAGAAACAACAGAAGAAAATAGTTAAAAATATATTTAGAAAAAAAATCATATAAACGTGAATGCCCTTTTCTTTAAAAAAATGGGAAGCAAAGGATTCAAAGTGATGTAAATAATAATGTACTGTGTTTCATATTAATATATTGTTTACATTAATGCATTCAGTTATTGTAGTTAATTTTCTTTACATTTCTTAGTTTCTCAAGTTTGACACAAGTTAAAGAATGCCAAACATGTTGAGAGCACATAAAGTTAATATTATTTTATTATCGTACCTATGTATGTTAATTTTCCATTATTATTGGAAAATTAAAAGCTCCAGGAAAAAAATGCTAGAATCATATTTTGTTGATAGTTTTAGCATAAACTACAATAAAATATTGAAAATGTAGAACAACAGAACTCAGAAGGGTGAAGCAGAAACTGTATTTTCTGTTAGAAACAGAAATGCATTTAACAGTATGTGCCTATACAAATTCATTTGTATAGGAGCCAAAGTATTAATAATTACTTCACTGATGTAAGTAAAGACGTAGAGCAAAAGTAAATCCAACACTATTTAATTAAAACATTCTTTGGGACTCTTTCCCACCATGTTAATATTTTAGCCAACGCTCTTTCTACAAATGTAAATACCACTGATTGAAAGAAATGTGTACTTTAGCAATCCTGTATTTGCTGTTGTAAAACTGGCAGCTAACAATAAAAATTAATTTCTAGTGTTGTACGACTACATGCATCCTTTGGAAAAAGAGAATAAAACCACATACAAATTTATTATTAGTTTTTTTTTATCATTTTTTCAGCTTTCTCCAAAATTGTCTTACTGTACTTGAATATAGCAGCAATACCGAGGAGAATAATTCAGTACCTTTCAAAGTTCTGACATTAAAAAGGCAAGGGTTTTTGTGTGGATGACCATCTGTGAATGAGAGAGAACAATTCCTGAGAGCCTTGGGAGTACTTGAGTAGTTCACCCTTCCCTTTGCCTGCCAGATCCCATTTAGAATCTCCGGACCTTGGACAGCACCTTCCAACTATCACACCAGGCAGAAGACACTCCCTCCATCCCATATGTTAGGCTAGGAGTCACCCCCCACGTTGTTCAGGAATCTTAATGCTGCCTCAATGGCTGTGCTATAGAACTTGCACATCCTAATAGACGCAGATGTTGAAAGTTCTTCTACTCTGTGGATGAACACATTTGAGTAATCAAGATCCTGGCATTAGCCTTATATTGATGGTCTCTCCTCCACTTGATTCTAACAATAACACACATATATATGCCTTGACAAGCTGGCTTTTTCTGCTGTGTCTCTATGATTATGTTCATCTTTTCCCAACTTCTTAAATGAACTCAGTGTAACTTATTTTTTCCTCATTAAACCAGTAGCATTTAGCAGCAAGTGATCCACAGAAATGGAATCTACCCAGCACTTGTGGGTTATTGAAAGCTGATGCATGACCCCATTCCCCCAAGTACCCAACAATCTTCTTGATAGCCATTGTGTCTCCTCCCACTATTCCCAGAAAACTGATTATAGGTATTGTTTTTCTATTGTGAAGGTTGGGAAAGCTGTCATTAAGAAGGTATTGTGTGCATGTATGAGTCATTATAGATTCCTAGTTAAGTCTTATCTGGAAAAATCTGTGCAGCTTTCTCAGCAAGGTTTCAGAATTGGTTTGCCATTGCCACATTCTTAGCGCTAAGAGTGAGTGAGCCAACTGGCTTTGTGGCTAAATGGGATTGGAACTCAGGATGTCCCAGTTTCTAGCCAGTACTATATCCCCTACACCAACCTGGCTCAAATAATTATGTTTAGCAAACTAGAAAAGATACAGGATTGTAGAAGATTACAAAATGGAGTTTTCTCCTTAGATAAACAGGAGTTTGGAGAGAAGGAGATATGAGAAGAGATAGCATGGGTCAGGTGCAGTCATAAGGTCCACAACCATGTCAACCTATAATGGCAGATCCAGTCGGCAAATCACACTTAGTTGCAACATCCTGCAGTCTTGTGACTCTGGCTTTCCTATTGACTTTGCTTATTGGAAGCTGGAACTGAAAGTCACTATTGGCAATCACATGACCATCAGATGTGAGTGGCAGCAAATCCAGAAAACTAACCCAATCACTTTGCTTAACAAATCTGCAACTTAATTGGGACAGGATAGCAGTTGTATAGCCATTTTGCACCAAGATTTCTAATGAGAGAAAATATGTAGACAAAGTTCATTTTCCAGTGTTAGATATGTAACAGCATATTTTCTTGAAGAATATGACAAAAGCAGCAGTAGCTTGGGAATATATGTTACTGTATGTGGTCCCAAGTAGAAAGTCAGCCATTGTTACTCATTTGTTTCAGAAATTAGCTAGATCCCAGTTTCTATTTAGCTTTTGCTGATCAAACAAAAGACTAACATTCACTCCAACTTTGTCAGTCAAATAATTAGGCATGATATTGTGATACAGACATCACAATACATACCCCAGTATTCGAGGAAGGGAGAATGGAGGTTCAATTGTTGTGCTTCACATAGAGAATATAAAGCCTAGCGTACGATATATATTTTTCTCCTGGGAAGTTTTTGTACAGTTGATCATTATTTCTTGCTCCTGGCATCAAAGGGATGAATAAGCTCTTCTATTAAGTGTACCACTAGAAAATACGTTCTGCTTATGGCCAGCAAGCCTGTCTGATTTCAGTGAATGATGAGTTGCCACGACCCTTTAAAGCAAAGCAAACAAAAAAAAATATACGTTAGTATTGATGGATGCATTTTTTAGCTTAAGCTATTTGTTATCACTGTAATTATGATCAGTGTTCCTGACTAACCACATGCATACCTTTATGGAAGCATTGACAGTATGAATGTACCATACAATTTTTTACTCCTATTTCATGTCAAAATAATTATTACGGAGTTAATAAACCTCAGCTTTGTTGTCTATTGAGCCCATTATAGAATATGGCTCAGTTTATGTACTAAAATATAAACCATCTTTGCTGTCTGAAATTTAAAATCATATTTCTACATTTATGAAACAATCTAGTTAATTTATATGTATTTGTATAAAAAGAGTATGAATTATAAAAAGGATATAAAGTATCCTTTAAACAGTGAGTTGAGCTCTAATTTTGTGGACATCCTACTTTTTTCTGATTTTACCATATATATTCTTCATTCAAGTATGGTAAAAAAAATTCCTGTATAATAGGATTGTGCATATCCTATCATGAGGCAAATTGAAAGTAAACTATTTGCTCTGTATTCACTTCTCAAATAAGCACAGCTGCTATCTCAAGATTTGCTTTGGATCAAGTTAGTATGTAAAGGCAAGCACGTAAAATATTTTGGCCTGAATGGCTGACTATGTATAGATGCCTACTATACAATTTAGTAGCAAAACGTAGAAATAGTGAGAGTTAAATATGTTAAAATTGAAAAATATAATGGGTCTTGAAGAGCCAATAGAAAACAATTCAACTGACCTTTTAGCTATTTATTGTATTATATATTTCAAATACCTAGAGCCTAGGTGTTAGAAGTGTTTATTTAAAAACAGCAAAAAATATTCTGGGCCTTAAGGAGTAATTATGGCATGTGTATGTTTGTATATGTGTATTAACATAATATATTCTTGTATAAGGATCAGTTATCATAATATTTAGGTCATGTTTTATTCCTCGCTTTTTTATAGTATAGTATAAATGCTACAGTATTATATTTGCATATTGGTATCCTTGTATGCATATTTTACTTATGGGAATTCTATATAATTTGTACAATTGTATAATTAATATATTGCTGATTTTTATTATAATCCCCATTTTAGTTTACAGATAATATAAAAAATTATTGAAAATTATTGAAAATTTGAAATTGGCTTCTTTATAGACTTCAATTTAACATATATGCAATAATCAAGGAGATACATACCATTATTCTTATGTCCTTTTTAATATGTTCTATTCCTACTAGATCTTATGTAAATACCTGGACACTATTGATTTTGACTAGATGTTTATATAATGCAAGCCATTAGAATTCTTTGATGATATTGGAGAATGACAGGCTTCATATTGTAAATGTTGTTTACAAAAAAGCCAAATTCAGTCATTTAAAAAAAAATATTAAGTGGCTTATTAATAAGTTGTTGAAAGAGAGAGGAATTGTTAATAAATAGATAATGGTAAATAAAACAGAAAGCATATTGCTAAGAAGTTATAATTTTGAGGTTACAAAATATAATAACCTATAATATACTTAGCAATATATTTATTAATTATATCTTAAAACTATAGGTATTTATTGAAAAATAATTATTTTTATTTTTATATCTGTACCATAAACTTAATAACATTATATCAGAAGGATGATGATGCTTTTTTAATAAGGCTGCCTATATTGTACAATATCCTGCATTAATCCACTTCGTAATATTTGATAGTTTTTAATGCTTGATGGCTAAACGTGGCATTTAAACAATTTTGAATTCTTTAACAGGGAAATCTTGAGGTGTCTTGGATTTCTAATCCTCCGGTCAGTGAGACCTTTGGCTGTTGAAAATCTGTGGTAAGTTGTTTATTTTGTATTTTTTCATTCTTTTTTATTAATGGAAATATTCATAATCAGTTCCATAAGAGTCATGGTCCACATTATGCAAAAGTATTTTCAATAAAAGAAGACAAAAATTACATTTTGGAAAATTAATTTACTTTGTTGATGCTTGGAACATCAATTTGAAGAAGCATAAAACTGGAATAACATACGTTATGTGGGACACTTTTTATTTGTATAGCCCTATTGCAAATAGAAATGGAAACTTTAGAGTTTGGGAAAAACATTATTAGTGTAGCAAGCTAGAGAAAGGAAAGATTTAAACAGCATAGCATTCAATAAGTTAGTGTTTTTAATTGAACAGAATGTCTCCTATATGGTTCACTTGCTCTCAGCTGCACGCTTAACAAGGAGAAAGAATTTAGAAGCAAAGATATTTTCACCCCATTTCAAAGATGCTTCAATAGGTGTGGCAGAAAAGTTGATTTTATTTTAAAAATCCCTTACCCTTGGTTTTGGAAAGAGACCAGTTTACTTGCCAAGGAGCTGTTCGGGCCTAACATCCTACATTGTCCATGGATAAATCTCAATGTTCAATATACTTGATTAGTAATGAGGAGGAAATACGTTCAGTCTTACTTCACCATTGGGTGCTCCATTGAATTTATCAAATCAACAAAATAGCAACTAGAGTGCTTGGTTGCCTTCCCAGCTAAGGACATGAATAAATAAATGAATAAAATCAAAAGTGAGCCAATCAAATAAAAATAATGCAAGTAGTGTCACAGAACAGAGAATCTCCTGGAGGCATAAAGCTAGTACAAGAGTCTAAAAGGTGAAAAACACTTAGCATAGATTCTCAATTTAAAAATCTGAAAATGTTCTTCATAGTTAGTTCTGTAATAAAAAATAACAGTGACAACTTTTGTAAATACATTTCCTTGGTACATGTACAATATGCAATGATTTCATACATAAAAACATCAACCTCAAAAGAGGAATGAGGTGATCATAGAGAAAATGTAGTATCTTCTTCAACATCTGTGCTTCCCTATCCTACTCCTGTTATGCTCTAAAATAGGTAACACTATGCATATATTGGTGTTGGATTGTATTCAGTCTTAGATTTATAAAAATGGTCTGCTATCTTACGCATTTTCTTGTTTTATATTATCGGAGTTCTATTACGTTCTCACTAAAAATGGAATGAACTATGAAAAAGTATATTGTTAGACTTTAGCCCAACAAAGGAAGGCCCCACAACCTTAATTCCTATTAAGATGGCTTCAAAATTTCTTCAGGAGTGATATAATTCAGATTGAGATGACAGTTATTAGCCAGCAATTGGGTGCCCCCCCTCCCCAAAAAAAAAGATCTAGCTCAGGGGTGTCAAACTCAAGGCCCACATGCCAGATCTGGCCTGCAGGGTGCTTAAATCTGGCCCACTGGCCTGCCCTGGAAACAAGGAAGGACTGGCCCACAGAGCCTCTGCCAGTGAAAATGGAGGACAGGAGGGCTGTGTGCTGCCTGCCTGGGCTCAGTTTTCACTGTCAGAGGGCTGCAGGCCAATGGAACCCGGACAGGCTGCATGTACCCCCCCCCCAGGCTCCATTTTAGCTGGCAGAGGGCTGCAGGAAGGCATCACGGTTGAAAATGGAGCCTCGGCAAGTGATGTTGAGCTGGCCACACCTCCCAGTCATACCCCCTGGCCCTCCAAGTTCAAACACAACCCTGATGCGGCCTTCAATCAAATCGAGTTTGACACCCCTGATCTCGCTAAATACTATCAGGCCACACAAATCCTTAACTTTTAATTTGTTCTTGTGTATCTGTGATTATTATTTCCTCTACACATTTTCCATCTCTATTTTCCTTTTGAAATATGAAATTGCTGCTTAAAAATGCTTCTGTGTGTGCAAATACCCATTATTGTCTCCAAATGAACTTGTCTGGGTCTGCTATAATTAGTAATGTCTACAGTTCTGTGACTTTTTATGAATTTTGAACAACAGGCTCATCTCTTGGCTACATTAAGATTTCAACTAATTCTGTGCATTCATTCATTCATTCCTTCATCCATTAATACTTTCTTTTAATTTAAATAATTTTCCAATTTCTTTTTTGTGTTTTTTCTTTAATATTATTGAAGTGGGCCAGTCGTGATAAAAGCAAATATAATAATTAAAGGTAACCCTGCATTTAAAAAAACCTTATATTGTTGTTAAGATGTCTGAAAACAAATACTATGAAATGTAACCCCATTTCAAATAACTAAACAGGCAGAATTTTAAGATACTGTGCCAAATGTAGGTTTATATTTTTTTTATAGGGCAGGCTCAATATTTATTAGAAAAGAGAACTGTGGATCCAAAATGAAAGGCCAACCCAGGGCAAAAAGTTTATGAGTTTGTATAATAATAGTCATCGACTTAAAACTGTAATTAAGCCTGGACTTACATTTGTAAGTTGTGCTGCTTGTTAAGTGGGTCTGTTCGTGACCAATCCAATTTTACATTAATGACATCATGGTCATTAAGTGAATCTGTGGTTGTAAGTGAATGCCATAGTCATTAAGTGAACCCATTTTCTGCAGTGTATTTTTTTTGCCACAAACTAGAAATAGTTTCTGTCAAAAAAATGTCATCAATCATTACCGCGATAAATGCAGATTGGTTGAGAAGTGCACAAAATATGATTATGTGATCATAATCACATAAAGGGCGACCTTTAGAATTTGGAATATGGATCCCTAGTATATATTTTGCATCCATTGTAACTTTGAATATTTGTGGTGTGACAAGTCATACCTGTATTCAGGAAGTACAGTTTCTCCAGCTTATTCTGCTAAACATTGTTTAACAACGGCCATGGCCAACTCGCCACGGGATCCTGAAGGACAAGTTACACTAAAATCAAAGAAATGGTGGAATAGAATCATTAAAGAAAGGATGCAAAAGAAGGGACAGAATGAAATGTGAATGACAAAACTTAAAATAATTTTAAATTTATTTTAAATAATTAAATTGAATTGTTAAATTGTCCCGCAGTGAGTTGTCCCACAGTGAGTTGACCTCAGTAAGTTGGCTGTAGCGAGTTGTTCCATTCTGAGCCATAAATACAGTGTGGTTGCCTCCCCAGGAACGATATCGAAGGCAACTGACATTTCTGTCAATCATCATGGGCATCTGGAATTGTCAGTCAGCAGCTCCCACAAATCTATCAAATTATTTCATGAATCTGGGTGGTTATTTAAATTCTGTTTTTCTGCTGAGTCGTGGTAGACCGGGCAGATTTCTGGCACAGCCCAGTATGGAAAATGGACGCTACTGCAATGTTACTCTAATTTTCTCCTTTATATAGTTAGCAATGCCTATAAGATACGTGTTTTTCTCTCCCATGAAGAAAACACATCTCAAAATGCAGGTTAGCTAAACTAAAAAGAGCAAAGTTCATAGCGGCTTTCATTATATCCAACTGGAGACTGCTTTTATTCCCAAGGACAAGAAAATTGGAAACAAGTTAACTGTGCTCAACTCAACCAAGCACTGCTTGGCAATTATATGCCTTCGTAGTAATGTGAGCTGTTGCCTTCAGGATGTGAAATCAAAGCTAACAGCTTGAAACGTTGCTGCTGATCAGCCAGATTTCTGTTCAAAAATAAAGAATCTGATCTATATTTTCCTCCCCTACATAGTCTTTTCACTTTTTTCCTTTCTTTTTCTGTCTTGTTTTGGTTTAATTATGCTTGGCTATAATGTTCGTACCACTGAGTCAACACAGTGGCCCGTGATGAGGTATATTCTGCACCTCCATAAAAACCTCATCTGGCATTTACAGGAGCTGAGTGGATACCACTGCTTCTACTAAAATTGATGGAAGATACCTCAAAGAGAAGCAAAGGGGCTACTTCAGGTGTAAAAGTGTGGATTTTGCATGGTTTTGTAAAGCAGATTCAAAGTTTCTTGTGACTCTTCATCAAAGTGAAGAATTGGAGCTTTGCACAGCCCACAATTCTTCCCCTGCTCCCAATAGCTTAGCCCGGATACAAAGCAAATTGTCTTGGTCACAACATTCATGAAGTTATATCCGAAGAATTAATGTTACACATGTTTGAGAAGGTACTGGTGAATATAACAACAAAAATAGCCTCTCTTTAATCTATCTAGCTGTATAATTTAAAATCAGAATATATACTAATGCCTTTATTTTTTATATACTCCTTCAAAAGTCAGTGGGACCTGATCCATACTAGAACTATTATGTGACTAGAGAAAGTTTTAACCCTTTATCCTTTCTGATGGTTCCAACAGATAGAAGGGATTTTCTCATTTAGATATGAAAAAAATTCGAACTGAAGGGTTTTGTTTTCTCTATAACTTATAAGCATGTGAGATAAAATTCAGGTACTTGAGATATGTCCTTTGTGCAATAGTACAATACTCTTAGTTTTGATTTTAGATAACTAATATCTATTAAAGGACATGGTATGTATTACATATATTATTTAGATTAAAACAAAACAAGACAATAAAAGCAAAACCCTTATGCCCTTCTTCCCTGGCATAGCCAACACCACCACCTTCAGACTCCAACTTTCCTCTATCCCAGCACTTGGGAGAATATCCTATGGATATCAGTTCAACAATAAATTTAATGGGACTTCCTCTTAAGAAAATGTGAATGGAATGACAGCCTTAAAATTGAAATTGTACTTCTTAAGTGTTACCTTGTCTCATCTGTCAGAATGAGAGATACTCATGGAATTTGAATACATGGTTTTTTATCTGTAGAAACATTTACATCTCCTATAAATAAATCATTTTTCTAATGTTCTACTACAAATGACATATATTTTGGGGGCAGTGGGTTAGTTAAGTGCTAGTGATCCTTTCCTGGTACAGGAATAACCAATATTTTTTTTGAACTAAAGTTGCAAATGGAGTGGACTTCCACTCTTGACTTCATTTCATGTTATTCCATTTTAAGGATGAAGGGGAATTTTTGTTATTTTTGGGTGGTCACCAAAAATGTGACATCGGGGAGAAAGGGGACAGGGACAGAATTTGTAATTTGCTATCATTTGTATAAGATGGTAAGAAATAAAAAGGGAAATATCAATTACATCATAAAAAGGTTGACAGCTATACAAACAGAGTTCCAGTTTACATAATTCTGTGTGATTACTGAAGCAACTTGGCCAGCACTCATGATGTTACCTAGCTGGATAATGAAACATCTGCAAGAAAACAACCAAGCTAAGAGAACACCAAGGACCCTACAGTTCAACCCGGAGTTACAAATATTTTTTTTTCTATTTTATATAGTCCTTTATATTATATAGTAATATTTTCTATATTCCTGTATGCAATAAGTGTAGGGAACAGCTTTGCTGATGAGTTCTGTCTGGGTCTGCTTGTTCTTTTAATTACTTTTCTTCTATCTGGAGGACAATGGAGGCATCTCAACAGATGTTTGTGTGCACTGACATTTTTTGACACCTCCCTCCCTTGTCAGTTCCTATGGTTGGTGCATGTATGCATGTAGCACACATGTATATAGACAAACACACATCGGACACTAATTCAATATTGTTAACATATCTGTATGAATGTTAAAATGAAATGAAACATTAAAATATTCACCTGACTTTTAAAAGTTGAAGAAATGGGATTAATGGTCCTTCAAAAACAGGAAGTAATCTAAATGCAACTCTCAAGTGGAGGCAGAGAAAATGTTGCCACATCCAAAACATGCAGGTTATAATGTAATAATGAACATATGTAGGCAAGATCAAAATGGGGTGGGTGTAATATGTTGTTTAATCCACACTTCAGTGGCAATTTATCGAGCAAACTGTGACTTCAATATCAATACTTTTCTTAACTTTGTGATTCATTTTTCTCAAAGTATGCATAAAAACAATGTTTATTAGAAAATTGGTGTCCAAAATATGTGTGTGTGTGTGTGTATGTGTGTGTGTGTTTGTGTGAAAAATATGTGTCAACAGATTTGCCCGTTATTAGAACAAGCACAACTTACACTGAAAATCGGGACAAAAAGTTTGGCATAGCATTTTGTTCCCACAGCTTAGGTTTCTTCTCCAAATCTTCTGGCTCTCAGAGGAAATCACATACTGAACATTTTTAATTTGGCAGATGAGAGAATATAAGATTACAAATTTCCATTTTAAGAACATAAAAGACTTTTCCTCTAGGTTTTTCTTGTTGCTGTTCTGATATAGTTGCTCCTGACTAATTTGAGGCTCTAGGGTTTACAATACTGTTTTTAATTCTAATATTGTTTAGTGTTATTTGTAACCAAATAAAATAAATATGAATAACTAAAGTTCAATTGCAAAAGGATACTAGTACTGTTCTTGACTGTGATAATGATCCCATTCTTAATGAGGAATGTCTTCCTGGACTACCGATAATATTTATTTTCTATTGAGAAAGATGTAGCTGAGCATCCTTTGAGGTGTACATTAATTTTGTCTTTGACCTTTTCAGGTATTCTTACTTAAGGAAAGAGAAAGGGGACAGAAAAAATGTTGCTAATAAATCATAAATATTGCAGATAATTTGCTCTAACTAGTAGATTTTGTTGGTATATATCAAGGCCTCTTCCATAAACATCTCCGCTGGTGTGATTACCACACCACTGAGCATGTGGACCTATTGCTGGGCAACCTACTTAATTCAGGTAGTCCTTGACTTATGACCATAATTGAGCCTGGAAATTAGGGCTGTAAGTTGGGCCTGTTGTTAAGTAGGTCATCAATGACTGATCCAATTTTATGACATTTTTTTCGCAGTGGCCTTTGAGCAAACCATTGTTCCCATTGCATTTTTTTTTTTTTTAAAAATCAGAAGTAAATGCCAGTTTCTGGCCAAAAATGTCATAAATTGCAGTTGTCGAGTGTCTAAAATGAAATCGTATAACTGTGTGTGGGGAAGGTGGACAGCCATCAGAACTTTGAATTTGGGTTGTAAGAAACTTTTGGGGAATCTGTCATAACTTTGAGTGATCACTAAGTGACCTGTCATTAAGCAAGAACTATCTGTATGTTGATTTGGCCCTTCATCAAGGAATAGAGACCTAGGGGTGATGACAAGTATACTTCCTTTCTCAAGCATACCATAAAAGTACTGCTATTCACTACCTAGCCAAACTCTGGCTACTATGCAGTCCTTCCATTACTTTAATGTTAATTTTAACCACGACCCTAACTTTTTGTCTCTTCCTTTCCTCCTTGTATTGTTTTAGTGAACAATGAGGAATTAGGCTGGTTTAATATTGCAATAAAGCTTATTCTGAGCTTTGATGTCTACAAAGTTGTTTAGGATCTTTAATGCACATGCATTCTCACGAGCTCTTCTTTGTGGTATACTTAAATTGCAGTTCTTTGACTCTAGAAAAAAATGTCCGCCTACATTCTGACTGCATTGCTGAGCCCTATTTTACCTCAGTAAGGAGTGGTATTGTCCTTGTAGTGTCAATGCACAAGGACAGCAATAGTTCTACTCCCTAGTTCTGCTTGCTACCAAGCATCATCTGCTGCTGGGAAAAACAAACACCAGTCACTGTGCTCGATGTGGATTGGCGCTGATGGGAAAGTGAGTTTTGACAGTTCAGTAGAAAATTTAGCCTAGATGTAGATCAAAATTTGTTCAAGTGCTCAAGAGCATTGGATCATCAGATTACATCAGATGATAGTTAAGATCTTTGGGACAAGGTTTTACCACAATACCAGATGGCCGTGATATTGAATTAGTGTATCATGTTTACGATATGTAGAGAATTGCCAAGCAGAAGCAAACAGAACCACTTATGGGATTCTGGGACAGGTCAGGCCTTTGTCACTCTCAGCAGTGTAAAGACTCTAAACTTGCCTCCCTCTTAACACCTCTCTCCAGTCTAACCAGAGATTCACCACAAGGATGGGCTCACTTCTCCATCCCAAGTGCTCCATCCTCAAAAACACTTATTTAGAGGTAAGTCCTTTGGATTCCATGGAGGATGAAACATATGGTATTCTACAATATGGGCAATCAAACTTTTCTTTATAAACCACACAGTCCTGGAAAAGCTTTAGAAATAAACAGCTTCTTCATCAATTTAAAAGGGAATATAAGGCCAATTCTTTCCTTCCCCTCCTCCCTTGATGGAAACCAGTGTATCCCGCGAAGCCAAAATGACAATGCTGAGGGAAGGGAGAGAAGGACTGGCATTTATATGAGCTTCAACTGCCCAATAGCAGATGGGCAAATCCTATCCCCTGATTGTATATCACCAACATTGAGAAGGTATCGTAAGTATAACAAGATCTGTGTCAAGAAAAGAAAAACACCAGCTGTAAGCTGGAATATCTAAATTTGAATGTAGGCTTACTCCACCATGGAGTGGGGATAAGATGAAGTTGACATCATAAAAATATGTCCTTTAAAAATGGCTAGTGAGTCTGCAAATACAATTTGGTAAATATTGTTATAAGAATAGATTTGTATTTTTGATTATTTTTGCAAGCATTTGTACCCAG
>JANHFL010003013.1:141915-156843 GCA_032468155.1 Oxyrhabdium leporinum
GAGCTCAGTTGGATGAGTAACGTTTTTCCCTTGGGGTATTTGGACAGAATTTATGCCTTTCGTTGTTTATATTTATTTCATAGTTTCTTGTGACATTGGCAAAATTCACAAGAAAGTTATGCTTTATAGAGCCTGACGGTAAATAATATAAATAATCTTTCATGCCATCAGATTTAGTATTTCAGCATGTAATCATTATCTTTTTTTGTCCCATGGGAAAAAAAAGAATCAAATAAAACATATCACTCAGTTAATTTAGTCCATTCAAACGAAAGGCTTCCTTGTGGGAACAGCAGCATGAAGCGCTTAGAAGCAAACGCTGCTTTTGTATTTCCCAATGTCACATTGTTTGTTCAAAGGAAAACAAGAAAAAAGAGAGAAAAGAGAGAAAATAGGGACAAAATAGTATTGACTAGCCAGCAAGTAGATCAAGGCAGGAAAGTCATGGATGATCTTCAAAGGCAAAACATTAATATCAGTTCTGAAAACAGAACATTATCAAAGATAGCCCAGATCCTGTTCACTTTGGGAAGAGAGCAGCAGCACTGGGGGATGGTGTGTTGTTTCTTTTGTGCTGTTTTTCTCCATGAAACGTTTCGTGTAGCTGCATCGCCTTTTGCCTGACGTGTTATCATGACTATAATGTTCATGATCTGACTTATGGCCATTGGCTCCAAACCACTCTGGCTGATGTCAAAGTGCGGCCAATTTTTTATTTTCTAACCCCTGTGCCACCGCAGTTCATAATGGATCCTACAACATTATCCTGGGACACATATATTTTCCTTCATTCATGAAACAAAAACAACAAAAACAATAGAAAGTAATAGTTGAGAACATTTAAGATGGCACTCCCTATTTGACTAGGATATCTCTAATTACGCACAGTTGGCACACAGAGATAAGAGAGCATCTAACCCAACCATTCCTGTCATTCTAGCAGATATAAGGGATATTAGCTCTGAAAACTTCACAAATATTGCAGCGGGATAGAACGGGCAGTAGATTTAGAAGAACGTTAGGATGGAATTATGTGTAATCTGATGATATGTTCTGAATAGGAAATAAGTCCCATATTGCTCACAGAATTTATGCCAGCTAATTATGCATAGAACAAGTAGCTTATGTATGTTTTAAAAAAATGACTGTGTGCATCTGAAATGGAATCGGTAATCCGCTTGTATTCAAAAGATGATAATCAAAAGCACATGATGTGGTGCCTACTTCAATGAATATAAATACAAGTATAAACAAATGGCATTTCATAAAACCCTCCACATCTGAACTTACTGTAGTGTGGCATCACTTATTTCTGGATTTCCGCACGTGCTTCCTTTTTATCCTCACAACCACCCAACTTAGGCTAACCTGGCCAAGAGTAACTCATCTAAAACATTTAATAAAGTCCATGGTTAAGTAGAAAAGTAAATTGGGCATCTCTGTCATCACTATTATAACCTTTAACTCATTTAAGTGAGCCATTTAATAAATAAACAAGTTGGTTTTCCATCCTTTCCCATAGCTGCAGCATAACATAGAAAGTTGTTTTCCAGAAAATCTTATTCCAAAATATTTTCTTCTTCTTCTTCTTTTTTTGAAGAACAATTGCCATGCAATAGAACTGTTCCTCCCTCTACTGGTTTGCAGTTCTGTCTCTATTTCTGTCATCCAATCAATATTTGGTGAATGTTTCCCAAGATAAGAAGTGGGCGAAAAATGTTCAATTGAGAGATAAATGCTTCAGTGGATTCATTCAGATATTTTTTTAAGGGATTTATAAGCTTTTAAAGTGCTTGAATTACCAAATACTGCATTTTTATAATATGCAGGATTCTTTTAATCTATCCCTGTGTTCTGGATTTTTGCACAGCGTCTTTGAGATAATGGCACGATTCTACATTTGCATTTGTAACATATAAAAACATAATGGATCCTGAACGAGGGGGTCATGATATATATTTTAATTTAATGCTACAGTACTTTTGGTCGTACTTGTCGTTTATTAGCATGCCTGTTTGCCACAAAATGCATACCTCTGCAAAATAAATAAATAAATTGAAATGTTATCCATGTTGGTTCTCAAAGAGAAAATGTGCCTTTTCCTTCAAAAGTGCAAATATGCACTTAAAAGACATTAATCATCGTGTTATTCGTCCATAGCGGAATTTTATTAGCAACACTGGGCTAAGCACGGATTTGACAGACATGCCTTAACAGGTAGAAATCTGCCTGCCTTATTTAATTATGATAAGCAATGAACGTGCATCAGCATCAAAAGCTGCAAAAACAGAAGCTAAGTTTTCAAAACAGGTCAGCTCCAAGAGAATCCTATTAATTCAAATTTCTAATCGAGCATATTTTTTTCCAGGATGACACTATATGCAGAGAGCTAATTTCCATTGCCATTCCCAAGGAATGAATATTCAGAGGTTCAAAGAAACACATATGCAAGCAGTCCTCGACTTTCATTTAGTGACCGTTCAAAGTTACAATGGCGCTGAAAAACGTGAGTTATGGACGTTTTTCAGAGTTACCACCTTTACAGCGTCCTCATGATCCTGGGATCCAAATTCAGATTGCTTTGCCAGCTGGTTCATATTTATGATCGTTGCTGTGTCCTAGGGCCCCATTTGGCGTGATTCCCTTTGGCGACCTTCTGACAAGCAAAGTCAACAGGGGAAGATAAATTCACTTCACAACTGGGTTACTAACTTATCAACTGCAGTGATACACTCAACAACTGTGACAAGAAAGGTCATAAAATGGAGCAAAACTCACTTAACAAATGTCTCACTTAGCCACAGAAATTTGAGGCTCAATTGTTTTTTGTAAGTCCAGGACTACCTGTAACTATGTCTGTAGTATCTCGATCGGAGTTTTTCAAGCCGTTTTCTCCAGGGTTCCACAAAGATGTAATGGAATTATGTCTATATGGATTGGGAGATGGATGGACAGACAGACTTTCTGTAAAATTTGGAGGACAGAAAAAGAATTACTTTGATACTCAAGAGTGCTTCAAACCGAAATCCGCGGCGCATATTTCTTCATATTTTCTTGTGATTTGCAGTTTATGTTGATGCAGTATTGACTTATTGTAGTGATTTGTGATTTGCAGTTTATGTTTCTACAACATTTATTCATTTATTTATTAAATGCATTTGTGCTATTCGGCTTTTTTCGTGAATCAGTTTTGTATTACAATGTGTTATCTTTTCAGGCTTGTTTTAAATTTAGTAATTTCTGCCCTTCTGTTCCTTATAGATTTCAGAAAGTGAGGAATAGGAGATGAGCTATTCTCAAGAAAAATAATTCTGCAGGCAGATAAAAAAAATAACTCCAGTTTAGAGTCTTTAATTTTGCTTCTTTTTCCACTAGATTCCAGGTAACTGACTCTAGCAATTAAACTTATTTTGCTATTTTTACCTGTTTCTGAATCATACTGCTTTCTATCTCCAACTACCTACATGTAAATATGTATAAATTTAAAAAAAAACATTACCCCAACCAACATAGTAGAACTTTGAACTAGAAAAGAATCTACGGCAGTGGCAGTTTATTCTATTAATATAGATTTAAAAATTGAGCAAACAAGCTTCTCTAAATGCACATTAATACAAAGGATATATTGTTCCAGTCATATACATTGTTATTTTTAAATTTCAATAAGCTTTGATTAGTTTTATCAAAGTATCATACTTTATTCATACACAATTACATCTGTGAACGTCAGAATATTGATTTCTGCAAAGTACAGAAAAACAGGATTTAAAGTTGGATAAAACCTAATTAAATAATCATTTGTTTTACTTCTTGAAATACAGGAAATAATTGGCATGCATTCTTCTGCTTTTGAATACAGTGTATTGGCCTTTCTCATTTTGAATACCGTGTATTGGCCTTTCTCATCTGTTGCAGTTAATATTATTCTAATTATATATATTAGGGGCTAAGCCACTTAGAATTGACTAAAAAAAGATGTCAATATTAAATTACATCTCAGATTAAATCACGTAAGCACATATCAGCTTAAACAAGCTCATGATCAATGTAGTTTTGCTGATAACATTTCTGTAAAGATCAAGACGTTAAAAAAATGGGAGAAAAGCCATCCAAACGATACACATTTCTGTTTATTACATTCTTGCTATATTCTATATTTATTTCTCCTTTTCTCATTTATTTAGGGAGCAACATTGTACTTACCCTGAAGTGAAGCAGGTCACACTAACACCTTGAACATTCATTTAAGGGCTACTAGCCAGCTGTTGGTTTGTGGCCAGTTGTTGGTTCGTGGCTAGCAATATGAGTTATTATGGTCTTTCCGTAGGTTTTGCTTACTTTCCCTATTTTTCAGATTCAGGAAAATTATAAAATTGGCACTGTAACAGATGGGACTTAATTGAAATAGGGCAATTGTTCTGAACAGACCTCATTGCAAGCAATGGAAAGGATGCTGAACATCTTGAGATCATTTATGGTGACCCGGTTTTAAATAAGTTGGACTCTTGGGATACACACACACGTCTTATAATTAATCAGATTCAAACAATGGATCTCAGGTTTCCCCAACTGCAGCCAACCAACTGGAGATAGATCTGTAGACCAGGTAAGATTGCCCAGTTAAATTGTCCCAAGAGGAGTTGGCTAGCTTGCTGTACATTAGGAAATACTCACAGAGCTTTAGTCCTGCTTTAGATCCCAACTGTAATAATAATAAATTCACTCTGGTTAATCAAAGGAATCTGCTTTCCCCCTTTATTCATCTATTTGTACTGAAAGAAAATATTTGTAGCTTGGGGTTCAACTTTAGATCCTTAGTTGTTTTCTTGCATATTTCATTACCAAACTAGGTCATCAATGCTAGTAGGGAATGGGGTTCTCTCTTGTTTTATGTTCTAGTGGCTTGCCCTTACACTGTTGGTGGAATGGTTTTGGTGATTTCTTGATTGGGTTGTTGTTTGCTGTTAATTTATTTGACAGTTCCTTAAATGAGTACTGTTTGCTTCTTGACTGTTGGTCTAATGTTAATCTTGGTGTTAATCTCTGTCCATCTGGGTGTTGATAGCTGGTGAGGAGGTGTTTTGATTCTTTTTGTTTCCTTTTTTGCTTTGTGATTGTCTCCTTTAATGGTATGTAGATGTTGTTTATCTCTATGTGCCTGTGGATGACTGATTTGTCTGAGTGCCAGGCTTCCAGGAATTATCTAATGTTTTGGGTTTTCGTTTGTTCTAAGGTGCTCAGAGCTTCCCACTTAAAACTTTGGTTGAATATGTACGTGTGTTTGAAATTAAGGAGTTTTCATTGTATTTTTTGAAAACTAGTTGATGTTCATAGATACAATCTGCTAGTCTTCTCGGGGGTTTTTGGCCTCCATACTGGCTCGTGTATATATATATATATATATAAAAGACTGTAGGAATCAAGAAGCTAGTTGTCACTATATAACCCTTCATGTTATATGGCCAAGTTATTTTCAGGATTGTCTCTCCCTAGTTGTTTCTATTCATCCTTAAATCTAACAGTAGAAGCCTGCTATGGGATAGCAATAGCACTTAGACATATATACTGCTTCACAGTGCTTTATAGCACTCTCTAAGTCAAACTCGCAGTGTCATGTTGCCATCACGTGATGTTTCATGACGTTTTCCCCATTTGTGGAGCTGGGGTGGGCGTGGCCTGCACGTGATGCATCCAGCCCGCGAGCCGCCAGTTTGATACCCCTGCTCTAAGTTTACAGTGTCAGCATATTTTCCCCAGCAATCCTGATCCTCATTTTACTGACCTCAGAAGGATGGAAAGCTGAGTCAACCTTGAGCATGCAGGAAAGGGATCTTCTCATGTAATGATTCTGCCCTATGGAAAACTGCTCTTCCTGAAATTAGATTTGGTCCTAAACCTGCTAAAGACTTTCAGAAGATTCTTAAGACATAGATATGTCCCCAACTATGAGAGTTAAACCATTAGTAGGAACCCATGATATTATTACATCTAGGTTGATTTGATTCTTCAGCTGTTGCATTTACTGCTGCGTTTGATAATTTTTGTTTTAATGTTGTAAGCTGTTCAGAGTAAACTCTGTAACATAGGGAATCATATAATTTTAAGAAACAAAAAAGATAAAATAAGATATATTATCATGATGGTAACATGTACTCTTCTATAATCAAACTTGGATGCAAGTTATTAAATGTACTGTCCTCAGGTTAACTTACATAAAATATTTAAATCATTTCTAATTCCTTTAAGATCAATAAACCCTGCGCTGCTTAAGAATACTGTATAATGTAGACGGGAGGGATAATTTCCAAAGCTTTCTTTTCAGAGTACTGTATTAGGAACAATATTAAAGGTTTCTTCAGATAAAATGTTTGCCCCGTTAATGCTCCAGATAATGTCATTATGAGAACATTAACTTCCTGGTGACAGTCACAGGTTCTGTGCAACACAATTCGAGGAGGAATGCCTTCATATATGTGCGGTTATGACCCTGGAATATATGTGATATCCTCATGACCCTGGAACTGAAGCATCTTTGTTCAAGTACAAAGACTTTCCTTTACCAACAAATGCAATATGCAGAAACTAATGTCATTGAAGCTGTGAGGAGATGGCCACCGTTATCTTGATCAAAGCCTCTGTATTAAAAAAATAAAATCTTTATAGGTTGTGATTTCTTTAAAAGTATTGTTGTATTAGTCCCAGAATTTCTAATAATAAGCATCATATCTGTGCCATACACTAGAATCTACTTCTACAAAAATATGCTGGAAACATTGCTTGTATACAAACAACTACAGCCTAAGTTATTAACACTTCCATAAAAAGCAGAAGACTTTTGCTATGGTTATCTTTTAGGTTTCTGTCATGCTTGCCATACAGTTAAAGACAGACCAGGCAATCTCGGTGCTTATCACATTTTCCCAAGCATTATATACTAAATCTAAGTCATTGTCACTTCCATGGACTATCTTTTGTTAAACATAGTCTTTGTATCTCAGCTTTATTACTAATATCCTAATTCACATAATCACATTTTCCAGTAAAAAAATAACCAGGAACCATCAGCGATTAGGACATGGTGTATATGTCACATTTTAGGGACCAATTTGGTCTGCTGCTTTATTTTATTTATATCCCACCTTTATTATTATTTTTTTATAGACAACTCAAGTGGAGAACATATCTAATATTTCTTCCACTCCTATTTCCCCTACACAACCCTGTGAGATGAGTTGGGCTGGGACAGAGTGCCAGTCCCACAGCTATCTTTCATGAACTCACAGTCTCCTGGCTTATAGCCTGCCTGGTGCACTTACTCCTAGAGTAAACTGGCTCCGTCCATTGTTTTTAATCTCTTTGAAAATAATGGAGTCTTTAGATGCAGATAGTTACAAAGTTCTAAATGCAGTTTGCCACCACTGCTGGGTTAATGTCTCCTTTTGATTTCGCCAGAGGACAAAATCAATTTAAATATATTCCATTGTTTTCACACAGATCACAATAAATGATAGGCACATATTGCATATTATCTCTTTCCACCTGTGGGGTTTTGGGGTGGTTTTTTTTTTTTACTCCTTCATTTGTCGATGTTGATTTATCTATATGTTTTAAGATGCACGCAGCTATATCCTAGTTTGTCTCGTTCTCAATCATATGCGTCAGAACTCATGAAATTATATTGTTAGGATTTTGTAAAACTCCCCTACTCCAGAACCAACAAGTGTATCAAAAGCATTTGTCTCAAAGACGCAGAGATTTTCAATACAAAGGTTTCTTTCCTGAAACCTTTACCTAAACATCTCTTCAGCTATCTACACTGTCCGGAATCGTACAACAATAAAGAAATCTAGAAAGAATAAAGACCAAACCAGTAAAACCAAAAAAGAGAAAAAAAATCTCTGTAGAAATGATGTTAGAATATTCTTTTTGTGAACACGGATGTGTTGTGAGGAGCATTAGGACTGTCAGCACAGCGGTGGTAATGAAGGTGAAGCACAACAGGTCAAGTACAGCTAATTGCAGAATTGTAAAATCTCTGATTACTGTCAGGGCATTAGACAGAGGACTTGCTTGCCATCCGGCAGGCAATGGTGGGCGGGGGAGAGAGAGAGAGAATTAGAAACAAAGGTCAAAGCATCATCACTGCAGTTGAGCTATCTGAGGCTAATAGATCAACAGAAACACTTACATGCATGGCTGGATTTAATAGCCATATCCACACTAAACAGCATCTGTTTAAAATGATATCCAGCCTTAGAAATGAACTGCAGTAATAATCATTGTTCAAGTGTGTATGAAATAAAGCTTGTCACAACAAAGGGCTCCAGAAGTGGAATACAAACAACAGCTTTCTGATGAGGGTTTAAAAAAAAAATCCTAATTTTTACTAAATATTAAAATGGCATTTCTTCACATGGATACTGTTTTGATGGTGCTGGTAGTTGTTCTGTCCTCACCACACGTTAGTCTGAGTGCAGCTCGACATGCAGCTAAACCCACCTATCCTCCAATAAAACAGACCGTGTGCGTAGATCTGAATGCTTTATTGAAAGAACAGGATATGGTGAAAATGGGGAAACTAGGAATACATACAATGAGAACCAAGTACAGGATAGACAGTATTAAGTTACTGCTGAACATAACAATTAATAAGTACAAGCAATTTAAATCTCAACAGCAATGCTCTGCGTGAGGGATGTGGGTTTGTCCTTGGATGACCATGTGCCAGAGATTAAGATGGATCCTTGTGCTTCTGCCTTCTCCAAATGCTAAAGGAAATGGAGTCTGGCTTCCCAGAGTGCACTTGGTTTTGAGAGTGCGAGCTGATGGATATAATGGGTTTGGTCAACTTCAAACAATATACTTGGTATTTTGTCTCTCCGGCCACTAGGTGGGGCTAAAGAGCAGCAATAGTATATAGAAGTTATATGCTGGGGCATTACAGTAGTCATCGACTTACAATGGCAGTTGGGACTGGAATTTCCATCACAAAGCAATGCAGTCATAAAGAACAATGGGAATGACAATCCCTGAAGTCCCAGTTGCCATTGTTTAACTGAATCTCATGATCTTTAGGTGAGGCCAGTTTTCCTCAACCAAAGTCAGGAGGGAACCTGGCAATAAGTTGCAAATCCCAGGAATGTAGCTACTACTGGATAGGGAATATGCTGGGGTAGAGGGAGAGGATGTGAAAAGTACTGTGTAGAGAGGGTGCACCAGAGTGTGCAAGAAATGCTGTGCATATCAGAGAGGGTGCACAAAAGGCAACACACAAGTTGGGGATGGTGTGTTGTGTTGAAGAGGGTGTGCAAATGTACATGAGGTATTGTGTGGGTCAGAGGGTGCATGGGGTGAAAAATGGCTGGCATGACACAAATGCAGAAGAGAGCCTGCATGAGAGGGTGGGGAGATTTATCCCAGCATCCTACCACATTCTCTGTTGGCTTCTCAATTGACTGTTTGGAAAGCCAGCAGGAACATTGCAAATGGCACCCATGTGATCATGGAATTCAACCAATAGTCATAAGTGCAAACAGGTTGCCAAGTAACAATTAAACTCAGACAGCATCAAGGGTTCCACAATACTTAAATATGTCTAACCGTCTTTAATTCTGGAACTACCACAATATTCCTGCTGTAAATGGAACCAAGTCCTTGGCACCATTTCAAAGGAACCAAATAAGTACTTGCTAAATGAGCCCACAGTGGAACATAATCAAATTAATTTTCATTCAAATACATTACTGAAACTAACAAATGCATCGAATTTATGTTAGAAAACATGAAAATTAAATCTACCATTTTCACATGAGAGCTGAACTTTAAAAGAGAAATCCCAGGTGTTGTTCCTTCCATATTTTTTTTGACATTTTATTTGAATTGTTTCAGTGGAACCCAATATAAGTAACACTCTTGAAATATGTATCTGTTAAAAGCTATGATCACTATCAGTGTACATATTCTTTCCCTTAAACACATTGGTATGAAAATAATTTGTGACATTCCCTTTTATTTGAATAGGGCAATTTTGAATATTCAAAGGTAACTCAAGATACATTCGTAGTAATAATTATCCCCCAAACATCTGGACAATAAACAAATCCTATCTTTAAAGTATTTCCATAGCTACCTTCTAGTCAATTGGCATAATTTAGACTTTGTTCCAATTTTTAATGGACCTTTAATATATATTATATTGCCATATCATGTAAACAAAGTTAGATAAAGATCTTTTACCATCATTATGGCAGTAAATGAAACAGCCTTGATGGCACAGTGGTTAGCATGCAATATTGCAGGCTAATTCTGCTGACTGCCAGCAGTTCAATTCTTATGTTGACTCAGTTTTCCATCCTTCCAAGGTCAGTAAAATGAGGACCCAAATTGTTGGGGACAATATACTGATTCTGTAAACTGCTTAGAGTGGGCTGAAAAGCCCTGTGAAGCAGTATATAAGTCTAAGTGCTATTGCTAATGCTATTATGAAAGAGACAAATATTATCTGAATATAACGACTTGAATGTACTTTCTCCTGCTTGCACATCCTTGATGCCACATTTGTCTTATTAGAGAAGCCAAAAATTCCCACTTTAAATATTAAAACAATTGGATATGTCCTTCATATGTTCTATATCTTCTAACTGAAAATAAAAGTATTACTTCCCACCAATGGAAACCTTTTTGATTAACAAAAATGACATTATCAACCAGTGTATGTTCAGAAATTGTAAATAAAAGAAGATATCAATTCTTAACTAATTTCATGATTGATCAAGATTAGCAAAATAATCTAATCTTGAACATGTGCCATGTTTGGTTACTAAAAAAGTTGATATCTCTTTATTTAGATTTAATTGTGCCACCAAACTAAATTTATTTATGTCTGCATGGAGAACTTTCCAGCCCAGATTAATTGGAATGTTTTTCATTAAAACCTTATTCCTATCCACAGTTGAATCCAAAATGAAATTTAAATCCCAAGGTACAATTATTTAGTCCACCTAAATAATTTAAAAAGCAGTTAAGTAAACATTTATCTAATTGGATCATAAAAAATAATCCAAACCAGATGACAGTTGGCATTATTATAATATTCTTTAGATGTCAACTTATTTAGACAAAAGTTGTTTTTTTTTATTGGGAAGGATATGAATTAGTTTTATACATTATCAAGACATTTAGACACTCCATTTATGAAATTCTTCTCTTAGCTAATATTTCACACCATTTATCATTCCATGAAATAAATGTAGATCTATCTGTTCCCACCCCCTACATCTCTATCTCCATCTTTGTCTATCCATCCATGTCTCTGTCTTTTTCAGAGCGAAGGACTTAAAACCTTAATTCTAGTTAAAAATAAATAAACAGTTGATGAAACAGCAATTATCAATAAATATATAAAACATATAATACATGGTATAAAATAAAATTAAGATAGCAACCATAATCATAACTACAAAAAAAAAACCTCTTACTGCATACCTAACTTAAAATATAAGCAGTTGAAGGCAAAAAATTAATACAGAGGGAGTGCCGTGGGTTTCTATTGGTTGTTCATATTTGCTTAAGTATAAAACATTCCATAAGTGTGTACTAGTCAAATAAAGCAAGATACTACAATATACACCGGAAAAATAATTATCCCTCCCATAATGCTCAGCAGTGAAAACCAGCATGAACAATTGGAAAAACGTTTCCCCTCCTTGATGTGTACAATACATATAATAGTTTAATGAAAAATAAACCAAACCTATGTATATATTTTATAAAAGAAGCAGAACATGGACATATTCAGCACAGCTGGAAAGATATAACTTACATTCACAGCAGAAATGTGAGAAAACTAATCAAATACCAGGGAGAAAGATATAAACAATGGGGAAAGTACTGGAGTTGAAGAGAAGAACACAGCAGTACGACTCTAGTGCCAAAAGCAAACGTTAAAATATTCTATTCATATTAGCCTGTTTAATATCTATAAATATGATTGATCCGTAGGTACACTAGCTTTATTATATTCAATGTTTAAATATATTTCTTCGATCCACTAGAGGGAAGTAGAGAGTTTAGACAATGCCCAGAGCTTACAGATGGTTCAGCAAAAGAATGAAATATTATTTTACATTGGATTTCTTATTTTGGGGATGTCGGCAATGATTTTTTGGTTTTAGAAAATAAAGTTTTAGACATACCTTGAGTTGGTTTTAGCAGAAAGTTTCATTTAGCTATTATCTTTAAGGGTTCCCAAGTTCTTTTACAAACAGAATAACTTCAGAGACCGGGGAATTATGCTAAGCAGAAGTTTGACATTAAATATACTAGCAAGCCAACTCAATGTTTTTGTTCAGTTTCTATAATTGCAATAATTCCTCATTCCATTCAGAAAATTCTATCCATGTGTAAATTATGTATCCCAGAAGCATAGAATTCATTTTCAAGACCTAGCATTTTACTCTTGATATAATTTAGGAAGTTTCAGTTAAGGGAAAGGGGGAAAGTTACAGATGATTCAAAGTCTATGTGATGAAAATAAGTTAAAAATGGAATTGAAGAAAATTGTTTACAGGTGTGTTCTGTATATAAAGCAATTTTTTTAATGTGTGAATCACTTTTTTTAATATCCTAAAAGATGCATGGTGTGATCATTTGACATTTAGCTTTCTGGACCTTTCTAAATTCTTAATAGCGACTTTGTTTTTTGAAAGTAAAATATATCCATTAATCAGAGGACTTTTGTTTCATGTTGATTTTTATTTTTTAACTGAAATGCCATGCTAGTATGATTCAGCAAGTTTCTGCTGCAGTTCAATTGCAAAAGTCCTAAAAGAACACAAAAAAATAGAGAGAAAGAGCGCCTGTACAGACAAGAAGCCCAGTGGAATAATAATAAATACCATTTGCCTGTAAGCAACAACTGGTGGGACCACAAAACAGACAAAGTAATAGAAAATGCGGCAAGTGCTTCTCTGTTTGAATTTTGAAGTCCCAGAGCACTTGCCGCATAAAATCCCAGATTTAACAATTGTCGATAAACTAAAAAAAAAAAAAAGTCTGAATCTTGGACATTGCTGGAGACAGAAGAATAGAAGAAAAAGAACCGGAGAAAATCAGGAAATACAAATAGAAGTAGAATGTGTGTGGCAAAAGAAAGCAAAGATAGTACCAACAGTAATAGGTGCCTTGGGTGCTATCCCAAAAACAACCAGCACAAGACTTGAACACCATCAGCATTGACAAACTCACCATCAGTCAATTAACAAAAGGCAGCTTTACTTGGAAGAGCTTACATCCTGCGATGATACTTTTAATATCATCCAACAGTAACATCTGCCTTTGCCAGGTCCTTGGGAAGGACTCGGTAGGTAGATAATAATACCAAATCTTGTCTAAACATTTGACTGATTTTGCGACCAATCATAAAAATACATAAAGAAAGCTAAATGTCAAATATCATGATACCCTGTGCATCCTTTAACATATTTAAAAATCTATCAGTTGCAAAAAGCCGAAATTGCTTGAAGTCGAAGACAACAAAGTCCAAATTTTGGATAGGGAGGGCCACTGATTTGAAAGAGGAGTTAAAGAGGCCATCTATGTCAAAATTGAACATCCCTCTCTCAACAGCGGGGGAGGGATACAACACCATCCATCTCCAGTCTACAACAACATCTTTTCAACAGTTCCAAGAAGGCTCCACACTCATTTGCACTACTCAGGTGACCCTGACGACACAGGTAAATCTCCAGGTGGCCTCAGCAACCTGCTAAAAGGATGCAAATGACCAGGTGTCTGCAAGGAGTATAAATCCTTTCATTTCCCACAATCCAGTCAGAGGTGAAGAAGCTTCTTGGATGAGAAGCGAAGCGTCTTCAAAGGAAAACCAGAAAGTCCAGTTGCCTCTTGAAAAAAAGTACCTTTGGCACAACCATCACCTGGATGACTGAGAATCTGCATAGACTCTGGAACTCAATGTGTATGAATGCCAGCAGCAGCTAAAGAACTAGCAGTTGTGACTTCACATTGTTGTGAATAGATAAAGAAGACAAACAATTGGATAAGATCACAAGTATCAAGATCTAAAACTTGAAATTGAAAAGTATGGAATAAACAAGATCCCAGTGGTTAATGACACACTAAACTGCTGTGCCAGAAAATCTTGGATGGCAGTTAGAAAATCTATACATTAACAATATTTCCATTTTATTTTATTTTTTTACAAAATTACAAAAGACCACACTGCCCGGATCTGCACGTATAAATTGCAACATTCGTAAGTTCTTGGGAAGTATTCAGTGCGTATTAAGGCTGACACCAGTTAGAGAAATGCCAGTTGTGACTTCACATTTTTGCACATATAATAATAACAAATGCCAGCCAACTCCCAATGACTATGTGTGGGTCACAACAATCAAACAAAGACATTGCAATAAAAATCAATCAAAGATGGCAAGTGTGACCCCTCAAATGGAATGAAGTGAGAGGTCTCCCTCACCTTTATCCAAGGCTTGGGTGGAGAGCCAGCTTTTCGTGGCCCTTCTAAACAACAGCAGAATAGCAGCCATCTCCATCTCATTCCAGAGGGCTGATGCTTACAGGTTGAGGTCCTGAGAGATGACATCATTTAACTGAAGGAACCTAGAACGTGCCGGACTGAATTGCCTGGGCAGGGTTCTAGAGGGGAAGATAGACAGTCCTTTATGAATGCAAGCCTGTCCCCTAACGTAAGGCAAAAAAGAGAGAGAACAAATGAAGGACCATCTAAAGGTGATCTTGCAAAAAGGCACTCTTAAAGTATTTTTTTAAAAAAATATATGTTTTAAAATATATAAGTGATGCTCTTCATCTAACAGGTAGGCAGGTTATTTATGCACTTTTAACACTTAATTAAAAATATTGTGGGAAAATAAATACATACTGATCAATTGG
>JANHFL010003013.1:164575-177850 GCA_032468155.1 Oxyrhabdium leporinum
AGAGAAATGTTTAGATTGAACAAGAAGACAGAGATAAAGATGAGGAGTTAGGCATTTTTTGCTTATGTATGCTTGAACAATATAATGAGGATTACTTAAATTTGATAAATGTGATAGAGATTATTAATACTGTTATTGTGAATTGGATTAATATGAATGATACCCAGAACCAACTCTGCTCACACACAATATTGATGCTTATTTAAAATAATAATAATAAAAATAAAAATATGTTAAAAAAAAAACAACCCTCAGTTCACAGTGTGTCCCTAAGCTTCATTTCTTTAATTTTATTCACAGACAGCCAATAAACATGCACAAACAGATACGAAGTGAAAAAGTATTGCTTAACAATTGGATAATTCAGTTTGTTTTCATAAATATTTCCCTTTCTAAGCTCTAGAATACGTATTGCAAAAGTTAAAGCCAAGAAATGCCTTTCAAATATTCTCTAAGAGTTTAAGGTATGTAATAATTCAAAAATCTTCCAGCAATGAAATCCCATTATGTGCAGAATATTGCTAGCATTTTACAAACAGAAGAATACACAAAAAACATGCTAAGTACAACATTTAAATAAACTTATTTATTAGATTTTTAGCCCACCTTTATTACTTTATAAATAACTGAAGGTGGCAAACATACTTGATGCTCCTTCCTTCTCCTATTTACCCCCGACAACAATCCCGTGTGGTGGGCAGGGTTGAGATGGAGTGAATGGCCCAAAGTTACTCGGTTGGCTCTCATGCCTCACAATCTCCTGGTTTCTAGCCTGGTGCCTTAACTACTAGAGCAAAGCAGCTGTATGTATGTAAATGAAGATGTTTATTTATGTATGGGCAAATAAGAATATTCCAAGTGTTTATTTTTTTCTGTTATATTATTCCCTTAATAGTAACAGCTGATATTTTGAAGACTAATTTTTGGATGTCAGATACCTGCATGATCATTCTTGCATTAAATAACACACCAATAAACGTTCGAATTTCCTAGGAGCCGCGATCATTTCATCCAGTATGGTTCAGCATATGTAGAGGAGATTTTAAAATATGAGAAACTTTTCTCATGCCTTTCTCTATGAAGTAGAGAAGCTTTTCAGAAAAAAATCACATTATAATGGCCTTCAAAAGTTTTAGTTCCTTAATTGTTACCCACTGATAATGGATAGAGTTGAAATCTTTAGTGAACTCCCCTCAAAAAAAAAAAAAAAGCAGGTCAGCTTTTCCTAATAATCATTGCTTTTTGTGATGGCACTTCTGACACTCGAAAGAATAGCGTGCAAATGCAGGCTTGTATACATCATTGTCTGGCTTAGCAGATAAACCCCTGAAGAATGTAAGTTTTCGACTCAGAAGAGACTCATACAACAAATCAAATGAGAGATTGCAGCTTCCTATGTAAGATTTTAACTGGACAGGGAGACAAGATTTTATTTCGTTTTAAAAGGAAAAGGCTGCCATCAACAAGTGCTACTTTGAATGAGCCCTTTTTTTTTCAGCTGGCTTCCACCGCTGTGTATTGTGCCTGGAATTAGCTGCCATGTCTGGTCTGCTTGAAGGCCTATATAGACAATAGCGCCTACGTAAAATTGACTGGATTGGATCTACCCTGCATGGAATTGACCATAAGTCGGTTGTTATTGACTTATGAGTTTCAGGAAACCACACACAGGACACAGGAGATTGCTCTTGAATGTCGATGGCCGAGATAAAATAAGTTTTCCACCGTGTACTTCCTAATCTGTTCCCCACATTTTTCAACCCTAAATTACTTGGGATAGTATCAGTTGTGCACCAAACGGTGGCTTAACGCACGGTTAATTAATAGGGTTAAGAACCATATTTGATATAGTGGTAAAGATGCTAGCCTAGAAACCAGGAGACTGTGAGTTCTTGTCTTGTTTTAGGGATGAAGGCCAGCTGGGTGACTTTGGGCTAGTCTCTCAGCCCATCCACCTTGGAGGGTTGCGGTTATGGAGAAAAGAGGAGGAAGAAGGAGTATTGTGTACATTGGCTGCCTTGAGTTACTTACAAAGTAGTAACATACTGCTTTGAGATAAAATCTAATAAATAAACCATTGCTTATAGATTAAATTAAAATGGATGTTTTAGCTAAACTTAATTTTACATTTGCATGTCATTAAAAGCAATATTTTAATACAGTTATCAAATTTTCTTTCAAAACAAGCTCACAAGTTTAGAATATTTATGACCAATGTGACATTATCTCAAATAATATTTGGTTACGATCATATAGCAGGATCTCTCTCTCTCTCTCTCTCTCTCTTTCTCTCTCTTTCTCTTTGCTCAGATAGTGAGGATACAAAGAGAAGAGATGTAAACTTCATAGACTTCAAATGCTTGCAATCGTGTGAGAAATCATATTAAATTAATTCATATTTTGTGCCTGGTGGCTGTCAACAATCTCTTATTTTTGTTCTGTCATTTTTTTAAAATAGTCAAATTCACAAAGTAGACAATAACTTCTTTTTGGAAACTAAAACCCATTGACTGGCTTTTTTTAGTTCTTACAAGAATTATTTAAAACTCCACAATTGTTCTATTTTCTTTTTTCATACATCCTCTATATTTAAAATCTGCATCAGCTTCTCCATATCCGGAATAGCTGTACCAATTGAAATTAGCTGGAGCAGATGGTTTAAAAATGTGTCCTATCCATTTTTAGATAAGATTTTACCAAAATAATATTCTTAATTAAAAATACCCGTAAAATGTTTTAAATGAATATTGGAGAAGCAGTATGACCATCTGTAAGTTCAGAAGGAGAGATGCATCTCAAGGTCTCAAGGAAGTTGGAAGCTGTCAGAGAAAGCAATTTGAGTATTCCTTGAAAATGACAATAGTGAAGCAGCTCTTGGTAATTTTCGTAGAAAGGATTAGTCAGAATAGAGATGGAAGGCACCTTGAAGATCTTCTAGTCCAAGCCATAGCTCAAGCAGAAGAGCCTGTACCATTTCAGGAAAGTGACTGTCCAGTCTGTTCTTAATGACCTCCAGTAATGAAACACTCACAACTACTGAAGGCAAGCTGTTTCACTGGTTAATTGTCCTCACTGTTAGGAAGTTTTTCCCTTAATTCCCGGTTGCTTCTCTCCTTGATCTTCCATCCTTTGTTTCTTGTCCTGCCTACAGGTACTTTGGTAATAAAGTTGAGCCCCTCTTCTTTGGGACAGCCGCTTAGAATACTGTTATCATGTCACCCCTAGTCCTTCTTTTCTTTAGACTAGCCATATTCAAATCTCGCAACCATTCTTCATATGTTTTAATATTCAGGCCCTTAATCATCATAGTTGCTTTTCTCTGCACTTTTCCCAAAGTCTCAACATCTTTTTTGGAATGTGGTGACCAAAACTGGATGCAGTATTCCAGGTGTGGTCTTACTAAGGTTTTATAAAGACTACAACTGAAATAATGCAGCCAGCTTTTGTTAGTGGAAATACATTGGGTGGGATGGGCAAGTCCCAATTCCTAGTTACTTCATCCTGTCAGACAGATAATCAAAGAATAGGTATATCTGGGAAAGAAAAACATCCAATTAGAATGGTAATTTCACATCACCATGGCTGAATATGAATGTTCAAATGAATGATTAAATAATTTCTTTTATAATTCTATTTACCAATTAAAAGAATTTACAGAAATAGTCACTGAATAACACCCAATCACTTCGAGAACCAGATCCAAGTACTCCAAAATTGCTCATTCAAGAGTATAATTGGAGAAAATGGTCTGCATTGTTCCTGGCAGAGTTTTCCCAATAACTTTATTAAAACACAGTTCTCTTGATGGCACATTCCCACCCAATAATTGCATCTAGGTTACTATAAAAATAAAATTAAATAAACAGAGAAGTAGTTAGGCCCGGGCTTTGCAATCCATCAAATCCTTGTCTTTCTATCTCTCTCATTTTTAATCACAGGTAGCCAACTGTTTAGCATGGCTAAAGAACCCCCAAAATAGATATTTGGAGCCCGAACAACACCATGAGTGTGTGGGACCTGGTCTAAATCAGTAGAAAGAAGTGAAGCAGATTAAGAAAGGGAAAGAGAGTGGATAAGCCCAAGGCACTCCATTTCACAACAGACACTTCTGTGTTTTTCGATCCGATTGAAGTTCTTTTTCTATATTTGACACATCCTGACAGTACAGTTGCACTGTTTTTTTTGTTGTTGTTTCTTTGACAATAGCAACCACTTGTTCAGACCATTTCTATAGCATTCTCAATACTCCAAATTATCATTTACAAGTATTATGACTCTATCTCCTTGGTGTCAGAAAATGACCTTGAATACTGCTCCATCAACAAATAACAGAATAGCAAAGTTGGAAGAGATCTTGGAGGTCTTCTACTAGACCAACCCCCTGCTCAAGTAGGAAACCCTATACATTTCAGACAAATGGCTGTCCAGTCTCTTCTTGAAAATCTCTGGTGTTGGACCACCTACAACTTCTGGAAGCAAGTCATTCCAGTGTTTAATTGTTCTAACTGTCAGGAAATTTCTCCTTAGTTCTAGGTTGCTTCTCCTTGATTAATTTCCATCCGTTGCTTCTTGTCCTGCCTTCAGCTGCTTCGGAGAATAGGTTGACCTCTTCTTTGTGGCAGCCCTTCAGATATTGGAACACTACTATCATGTCATCCCTAGTCCTCCTTTTCATTAAACCAGACATATCCCATTCCTTCAACCTTTCTTCATATATTTTAGCCTCCAGTCCACATCAGTGCATGAAATGTAAGCATCCCATGATGTCTTTAGCAAGGCTGTGACTGGGGATACTAATAGTAATCTGATTACATTGATCTATTTACATTAGACTTTCTTCCCACTAGTCTATAAATAAAATATTTATGCCTTTCTTCTTCACCAAGACTTTTAAAGCAAGTAATAGCCTATTCTACTAGAATGATAAATTTGGGCCAAAACATTACAGAGGGATTAAAATATAGGCAGGGTGAGTTAGAGCTATTCATCTTCTGTCCCTAACTTCTCTTTGTGTATAAAAA
This sequence comes from Oxyrhabdium leporinum, assembly GCA_032468155.1. NCBI lineage: Eukaryota > Metazoa > Chordata > Lepidosauria > Squamata > Cyclocoridae > Oxyrhabdium > Oxyrhabdium leporinum. Next base: position 169,597 of record JANHFL010003013.1, read on the forward strand.
TTCAACTTTTGCCCCATGTCAGGGCACAGCTACAGTGATTAGCTTATAGTAATAATGGTAACAGAATTTAGCAAGGTAATGTTAACGTGTTGAACAGTTTTCAGTATTGTATATGAATTCATAATGAACAGTGAAGGGATAATCGTGCTACAATTGAGTTTTAGAATATTTGCATTATTTCTACTTGACATTTTCTTTAATGGCAACTCATCAAGGATATGTGTACTAAACCCAACAGAATCATTTGAGTTTGAAATTAATATTGATGTTGACAAATGGATTACTCTTCTGATGAAGAAAGAGTGCTGTGCCTCAGTGAACTAAATTACCAATGAATGAACAGCATCGGAGAATGATAATGAAGAATTTAAATTTTCTTATAGATTCCACTTTGTGTTTCATTTTAAGTACTACTAGTAGTAAGGCATCGATTTTGCCTGAGAATATGTAAACTCTCATTCCCTTTCCTCTTTTTCTGTGCACCTTTTCTTAAAAACAAATTGCCATATTCTCTTACACAAAGCAAGTAAATGTTTTAATTGCCCTCTATATTGTAAACAAAGAAAGGAATGCAATCAGAAGGACAAGAAATATCTAAAACTGATTGGTAAAGTGTAAAAGTTATAGGAAAAGTATCCATTTTAGAAATCCAGAATGATAACCTTGGCTACCATTTAACATTCGTGTAGTATTTTCAGCTGTTTTCCACTCATTATAATCCTAGAAATGTTGGATGTCTTATTCATTTGATTATTTGTCTAACTAAAGTTCATTTGTAAGGAGACAGAGATTCTTATTGGGTAATTGTGAAATTAGAATGAGTAAAACATTTTCCTCAGGGCAGGGCATACTTTCTCTCATTCAAATGATTTTTTTTGTTATGAAAATTGTGTTTCAACTACATTTCATTTACGTATGTTGAAGAGCCAAACACATATATGAGCAAGAAGATTCTTAAAAGAGTAATTATATTTGAAACATTTAAGAACTAAACGTCTACACAAAATATATAAGAAAATGAGAACATAGTATATGATCAGTAAATAAACAAGATTTACCATTGTTGCGAACCTTAAAATTCATTATTTCTTTTTTATTGTAAGTGTTCTATGACCTAAAAGCAACACTAATGGTTTTGATTTAATTGTTTAAATAATTGATCGAATATGTAAAAGTAAACTCATTCCATCTTAAGAAAGAATTGTAAATCATGGCAAAAGTCTAAATGTTAATATTTATAACAATATCTATAATACTATTTGTCACTAACCAAAAGAAGTGCAAACAAAAAAGAAAAGAAAAGCTATTTTACAATGTTAAAAACAGTAAATGAAAAAAAATATTAAGTTCAAGATTCTCTCTTATTGTAGAGAGAGGTAAATCAAACAGAGGTAAATCTCTAACTTTTAGGCTGGTAGCAAGACCATGTTCCTGTCTCAGAATGTTTCTGCATAGTTTAGGACATTGGTTTTTTTTTTATCTGGGAAAAGCTAACTCGCTATTCCAGGAGCGACTCCTTGATTTCTGGAAGTGATTTCTGGAGCAGAAGTGAATTGTAGCATCTTGGGAGTGAAGTCTTCCTGTTCCAGAGATTCATTTTTCAGAAAACATTGTACTGTTCCTGAAAAGATTGGCATGTTCTGGAACAACAGCACAACAGCACACAAAATTTAGAATATTCCAAGTCTGGATTGCAGGTATTTTATACACAGCTATTTGTGACATACTAAGCTGATGAAACACAAACATCAAACGTATGGTGTGTTTCAACAGGATCTATACATCTCCTGACTTTTTTTTTCTGCAGCTAGGATTTTCAAGCGGTCTCCTCAAACACCCAGGGTCTCAGTAAAGAAAACAAATTCTGATTTGCCCTTAAGTACTGCACCCTTAAGTACTGCACTGTGCATTGTGCAATGATACGATGGGTTGTTTTCTCAAACAACCCATCGCTATACAGACAACTATTAAATCAAATATTTAAGGTCTTGTTTAGTGGTTTGGATACCAATGTTACTAAATTGTGAAGAAGCTGAAATAGTTTTAAGTGTGGCTTGAAAAAAAAGGAAGACATTACAAAGCAATCAGTGCCAAATGTTGGAAACAATGAGGCATATCTCTAAAAGTAGCTCCTTTCCCCCCCCCCCTTTCCTTATTGACTACGAAAACACCGTTCAAGTGCCATCCTTTTTATTTCGCAGTGAATGAAGCATAGTCTGCTATGAATGGGTTAAATGTATGCCATTCTTCCATTATGTAGATGGCGCAAAATGTAGTGTCACTTTCTATTCTTATTATAATCGTGAGACTGTCACTATAATTGATTAATTTTGTGCCATTCTCTCTCTCTGTCTCTGATCTCTTTGTCGCAAGAAGAAGCTATCGCAGAATTTTAATGCTTGGTACATTTAGTGTTCTTAATGTATTCAGATTCTCATTCTTATGACAAGGGTTGGCACAAAATCAGACCGTATTCATAAAAACCACTTTCAAAATAAAGCAGAAAACTGTACAAAATCCATCTTCATGACAATCTAGCGAACAATGGGAACAGAAATATCACAAAACAAAACCTTCTGTTCTTGGGCAATTTTAGTATTGTAGTCTTACAATACTCCCAAATGCATTTCTCAACCTTTTTGATTGGATTTGTTAAATGCAATTTTAGAATGCAGAGACCATTCAAAATATTGTTCAGACGATGTCACCATAAGTGGCAAGTTATTTAAATTTCTTTCATCTGATTTTTTAAAAAAATATATATAATTGCAGTCCGATTTTTTTAAGTACAATCTGAAAGCTAACAGTTTATTTTCAGATATTCTAGATTTATTACAATATACTGTTTTCACTTTGAATCATTCATTCGTTCAGTCCATATCCCTCCACAGCTTTCTTAAATAGAAGTATCTAATCTTTATGAAAACATTCCCTTAGAATTGCCAATTGCAAGAATAGCCTGCATGCGAAGAAGCCTTCAACTACCTCTGTTAAACAGATGGCTTAAGGCTATGAACCTGCACCATTAAACTTACAAAACGTCCTTGCATATACTTATTTTTATATAAAGAGGCTCTCCAAGCACCTATATTCTTTGATTGGATTGGAGCTAAACAAACCAATGGGAATAACAAAAGTGGTAGAGATACGAAATCACTGGATGAGCAATGGCCCTTCTAGATTTGCTTTGTCAAACTGAAGCAAGCAAGCAAGCTTCTCAAAAGTTGGCTAAGACAGCTTCAAGGTCCACTTGAAATCTTATGGGCATGAATGTGCCTGCCCATAATATTTTTTTTACTAAGATAATCATGAAAGGATTCACGACTGTGAATATATGTGCCTGTCCAAAGGGCCTCAAGAAAATGTCAAAGCAACTACCCTTAGGCTTCATTACTTGAAGTTTTGTGTCTTTCAGAAACAAATATAGGTAGATCAATCAGGCGCAAGGAACTAGAACAACCCATGAATAGGCCAAAGCGGTTACTTTATTGTTGGTCACCTATATTACAAGCATCTTGTCAGACAGGCTGCATTCCCTTGGGAACCAGCAGATAACATTTTTTTTTTTAGTCTGGTCTATGCCTTTCATTCCTGGAGTGATTCTGGCATGCCTGTTAATTCCCCCCTTCCATTCAGCCTGTGATTTCACCACAAATATCTCACTGATTATTGTAGGATCCTATCACGTGACTTGCACCAGCCTAAGAAATAGCTGCCTTTTTGTTTTCCCCAAGCCAAACTTACTTTTTTGAATTGGCGATAAGTATACTTGACAACACTCAAGTTGTTAGGTTATGAATAACCCTTGTAATTCACATGGACAAATACAATTAATTGTAAATAAAAATGCTTAATATTTAAAATGAAATTGTAAATAACTTTCATATATATTGAAATAACCACTTCATTTTATTTTGCAGAAATGTAATGGCCTCTTTTATAGATGCATCTCAAAAAAATGATGCTACTGCCTACAAACATGGAAATATCTATGAAGATAAATCATTTTTTATATATTTCTCTGACATTTCTTCTTTATAAATGTGTAGGCTGGATATATATCTTTAAGAATTATGTATGACTCTATAGGTCATAATGTTTAGGTTCTTTGTCTAGGCCCAGGGTTACATTAGTACCCTTGGAGAACTTTGTACGGAGTTTTCTCTCTGCCCGAAATAGAAATAAAATTTATTTCAATATTTAATAAATAAATAATAGTGAATTAGGGTGTAAAAAGTTTAGTTCAGCATTCCACAATGTCTTATTTGTTATGGAAGAGAAACATTTTAATTTAGGGGGGGGGGGGTTGAATCTTCACAAAATTGTGGAGATATAAAAGCTTGCATACTTGGCATTTATCTTGAGAATATTTTTTCTCTCCCTTGGGCATCTTGCCTGTAGAAAAATGATGAACAAATAAAGGTCAGTAAAGAACATTAGAAGTACAGTCCAAAATGTACTTTATCTATGAAGTCTAAGATTGCCTCCAAATGTCATTTTCTGGTTGGTATGACTCAATGACTTTATTTAGCTCATAATTTTTCTGTTGCAATCTGTGTAACATCCAAGAATTATAGTCAGAACATTATGTTGAAGAAATAAAGGTGAATAAATGTCATGTGATAAAATTCTATATAGGTGAGAAGTATCCTGTAGTTGCATTCTGGTTGAGTGTACCATACATGACTCCAGTATCCCTTGCCTAGCCCACAGACTCACCTTTCTATAGCAATAGTACACTCAGTTGAATGATTGGATCTTTTGCACAGCAGCCATTTTTATTTCATTTTCAGTTCCAGTTGCTGCAGAGAAGGTTGAGAGGCTATCATTTCTCTTTTCTTTATTACTGTCCCTTTGGAAAGGAAAACAAAAGTTAAAAATTTGAGATGGTGTAACCATGATTGGTGCTGTGATGGACTGACTCAGAAAGGCTTTACACACTTCACATTTTTCTGCATTTTTGTTCACCTCGTCTGCCTCCCCTTACACACACACCCGGGGTCAAAACTAAGGAGGAAGAGTGTCAACCCCACCACCTAGACTAGAAACCAACTGCACAGGAAAGGTTAAGTTATTTTTATGTAGAATGGCTGTAAAAACAGAATTCTGCAGATCTGATTGAGCTGTCCTTCCTTCCCCTTCTTATATCCGGTGAATCAGGGAGGCATCTTTCTGAGTCACTTCTGAATGTTATCGTGTTCCTCTGGACTTAAAAAAATGCTTCAGGCCCTTTTGACCATGGTTCCTGTCTATCTCCAAGGCTATCTTCCCCAACTAAAAATCTTTTTTGTGTATGTGTGGACACACTTCAGGGCATCCATCTCACTTTCGAAAATGAACTGAGTTGATCAGTCCTCCAGCTAGTCATTGGTTTAGGCAGAATTTGCCAGCTATACAGTAGAACCTGTTGTCACGAACGCTTCCAACCACGACCAAATCGGGTTCCGAACAAAATATTCACAATTTTTCTTTCCGCGGCCGATTTCCGTCTGTGCTATTTTTTTGTAAGCGCCAAATTTCCAAAATTAGATTTGTGTCACAACCAAATCGGGTTGCGACCAAAATTATGGAACAAATTATGGTCGTGACCAGAGGTTCTACTGTATTTAGGACTAAATCTAACCTTCCCCCCTCCCTTTTTTTAAGACAAGTCATTTCTGGAGATTAGAGACATCAAGCTACATACTCCACACATACAGCCATGACCCAGTCAAGTATATTATGAGAACAGAATCCTTTGATATCTATCTATTTATTTATTTATGTATTTAATGCTCACGCACTGGACTTCCTCTGACACGCATTTACTGATCAAACTATGGGTGATTTGATTCGTACCTCAGTCTTTTCTCCGGCTCTCCTAATTAGAAAGTTTTCAGTTCTTCACATGGCATAGTACCATTCTTTTACCTGCCCTACTATTACAAATTGTGTAAGGAACATACAAGCATTCCCTGATACTTCAGTGTCTCTATTTAAGATCCCCCACTCCCTGCTGCATAAGGAACAGAGCTTGTTGATTTCATTATCCTGATGTGTTTAACAGACTAACATTATGCATGTTTACTCAAAGTCCCACTGAGTTCACTGACTAGAAGCTTGTAGTCATGTTCATATTGTTTGGAAGAATAAGATAAATGGAAAGGGGCCTGTATGTATGCATGTAAGTGTGTGTGTGTGTGTGTGTGTGGGGGTTAATGTTAATTATCTTACTCAAGACCTCACCTCATGAATTGGATTTTGCTCCTTTATCTTACCCAACAGGAATGCAAATGTTGCGGTTAAGTTCTGTGCTATGTGTGCAGTTTTCATGGCAGTGTAAGGTAGACTCCAGCATTTGCTTTTAAAGCACTAATGGATTTGCAGCTAACCTATGGCACACCACAGACCTGGTCAGTTGCCTTCAGTAGCACTTGTGTATGCATTGAGCTGATAAGTACTGTAGTTCATTTTCCTCTTGGGCAAACACCGTTTTATTTTTTTATTTTATTTTATTTAAGAGAGAGAGGGAAACAGCCTTTTGACTAATAATTACCTTAGCTTGCGGAAAAAAAAAGGTAAAACACATTTGATTGCTTTTGGGATCTTGGTAGAATTCAGTGAAATATATCTGCTTGCTTCAGAAAAAATGGGGGGGGGATTGTTTCTCTTGGGTATTTTATACGTTTATCTTTCCTTTGAAAGATATTAACATTAAACATCAGCAGGCTGATCACATTATAGTCGAGGAAACAGCAGTGTGTATTAATCAGATCTCTCTCTCTCTCTCTTTCTTTTAAGAAAGAAATGGAAAAGGATGATATTGTTGACATCTTCTCTTCCATCTTCAGATTTTTGTGTATGGAGGACTGCTTTTATGTTAGGTTATGTGATTTATTTTGTGACCAGAGGCTTCACTTTCTATTTTAGGCTATTTTTAAAAGGCCTTTGACGGGTGCAGGAGCCATAACATTGAAGGGTAAAATGTCAGTGAAGTATTTTTGGTGTGGTTTTTCTTTTTTTCATTGTTGATGGCTCGTGGAGTTTATCAGAGGCTTAACATGCTTGTCTTATTCCTTATTAGTGGATAGAAAGTGAAATAAATATCCTTGTAATCTGGTGATTTACTACCAAATTTTGACTGCATCGTTTTAGAGCTTATGGGGATCTCACCCCCAAGTGAGACGTGCAAAGATTGACATAGTCCATCGGGATGTCAGATTGTTAGTTTGCTCATTCTTGAAATATTCAGCTCTAAATTTACAGAATCAGATAAGGAGCAAGGGAACAATGATCTTTGCAGACAGACCACCATTTGCAAAATAAATAAATAAATAGTGTATCGTGCAATAATATGCCGTTAAGCTTTCACATTGCAAATGTTTTGTGTACCGAGTTGGCTAACAGGTAACTATAATTTTGTTGTTGTTGTTGCACTGCTAACAATCTGTACTGAAGATGTGATCGCCCATTTGGACTCCATTTTATAGCCTCTTAAGCAAGGAAAATCTTAACAATTATTTGCAATTTTTCAATATAAAGTACCAGTTTCAATTTTTAAAATTTCTAAAATGTTAAGATGCTTTAAAAATAATGATTTTTGTGGTAGATAACATTAGCACAGACCACGGCGCTTTCTGCAGTTGTTGTCATGTATTGAATATATATATATAGTTGTGTTAAGTCCTGCTAAAGTGAAACTAACCTTTAGATGTCCCTAACTGTTAACGCCAACCGTTTTGGAGGGAAATGTAGAACATTCATATTTGGGCGGGCTTTGTCAAGCACTATGATTGGTTAAGGCCCTGTGGGCCTAGAGTATAAATTACAGGCATTTGCCTGCTGTTTGTTCCTCAGTTCCAGTTTTGAGTCAATAAATGTTGCTGTATCCATTCTGGCCTGTTTCTTGCCTACTGAAGCCCACTAAACAATAGTTGTGTGCTAGAATGAAAGAAAAAGAAAGTCCATTGTTCTTCAAGCTGACGCTATTGCAACATGGAAAAACTGACAGCTCCAATGTAATGTTCTGACAGGGGCTGCTACATTCCAAGCTCAAATCAAAATTTGGTTATTCCCTCCACCCAATGGAAAGCTGGAAATAAATTACACGAAGGACGATGGCGTCTGGCCTGTTTGCCCACCTGCAGTAAAACCCTCCTAAAACAGAACGCAGGGGAACCAAATTTGATCTCACTACCACCACCACCACCACCCAAAAAAAAAAGCCAACAGAACAAATACCAGCATCCCCCCCCAAAAAAAAAGACTTCAACTC
>JANHFL010003013.1:189551-212684 GCA_032468155.1 Oxyrhabdium leporinum
GAGAGAGAGAGAGAGAGAGAGAGAGAGAGAGAGAGAGAGAGATTGTCTCTCTTAAAAAATTAGAGTTAATATATTTCTCTTATCTATTTCCTGTCCTGCCCTACCTTAAAGACCTATGATCATTTGTACTGTTCAGACTGTTCCTTAATTTTATTGTATGTATGTATGTATGTATGTATGTATGTATGTATGTATGTATGTATGTATGTATGTATGTATGTATTGTTCTAACCCCTTTTAGCAATGTGGTGTTTATATGATTTAAATTCAGTTGTGAGTGACGTATACATACATCAGAGAAATAAATTCAGCAAGTCAGAATTTAGGATTTCCATAACTTTTGCTGGGACTTAGATTCATTGTCTGTGAAGTAGTTCAAGATTTAATCACTGATCATATCAGAAATTACAGCAGCCAGTTCATACACATTTTAAATTGGGCACGGCAGATCTCTTCTAGGCTTTAAGCCTCCAGAGTGCATGTATAGAGATGAAGAAGTAGGTCAATTTTTATTATGCTGCAACATCTTCACACACACATACATGCACACACAGAAAGAAAGAAAAGCAAAGAATTGAGGATACACAATAAAAGCCTCTTTTCAATTCATTCACCCATGCGCACATACAAACCCCTAGGTTCCTTCAAATCATGAAAACGCAAAGTTATAAAATTTGTATTGCAGAATGCCTTTCATAGTTAATAATGTATGCATGCAATTAAACCTTGAAATTCCACAGCTCTGTAGATTATAATACAATCCTTTCATGCATTTAAAAAAGTCTATTCTTTTAATGCTTATAGCAATGCTATAACACACGTTTTAGTAGCATTTTTATGACAAGCAAATAATTTATGTATATTGTACTGGGTTTACACTCAGTTCCTTTGTGCCATGTGAGATTATGTCCTTATTGCCAATACTTTGTGTGTGTATGTGTGTGTGTATGTGGATCTATGTGTATGTGTGTGTGTGTGTGTAAAAATAATGCACATGAAATAAACTTTTCTTGCTATTCTGGCATTCACAATTCAAATATTTTCAAATACTTAAAACAATGATTGAAACTTGATTCTAGGGCAAAAGTGGAAGTCTATTAATCAAATATTTTTAAAAGAATATAAAATAATCTTCTCTGGTTTATAACTATAATATGGGAAATCCAATATTTCTGCTCAAACAAAGAGGCTAGAAGATATATTTACAGAAAGTCTTATGATGTTTGTAGTTGACTTTGCAAAAGAAAACATTTATAAACCTTTACAGTGCATGACAGGTGTCATGGATTCTCCTGAGGATTAGTATATTCAGATATAGTCTTTCATTTGAACTTCAAACACACATTCCACTAAGGTGTGTTTTTAATAGCTTTTGGAAATTAAACCCTTTATATTTGTCTCATTCTAATATCCTCAATAAATTTATTTCAGGAAACAAGTTTCCACAAAACTAAATGTAATTATAATTTTGTATATCAGAAAAAAGGGATTTGTGTCTGATAAGTTCATGTATATTCCACTGGTGTTCTTCAAAGAATGGAAAACTTAATGGAAAACATAATTATCAATTTAGCTCCAATTTTTCAAATAATACATTTACTAATATATAACAGAGAATTGTTTTAAATCTTTTGAACATTGCAGTTTTACTTGATGAGTTTCAAGAGTAGTCTTTTTTGACACTGATCAGAGGAAAAAAGAGATCATTTCTATGTTCTACTCAAGGTTGTATACTTTAAATTAGTCTTGAATAACTTATTACATTATTTTTAACAGTCATTAGTTATGGCTAACTCTTGTTGGATAGAGATCTCTATGAAATTGATGAACAAACTAAAATAAAAAAAACAGTTGGGAATATGAAATAATGCTTAATAGATTAATTAAGATCAACTCTAGATAATAATTATGGAGGTAAGATTTGATCTTTTTAATTTGTAGGTAGGAGAGAATGATTTTTTGAAAAATCAACTGAAAGAAGTGTTAGATTTGAAATAGATTTGGTTTGGTTTCACACATGCATACAAATAGCTGCAGGCTGCATGTGAGGTCAGTTGTAAATAACAAATCCTTTAGTTTCGATTGTTTGCATATACACATGCATATATATTTAAGCTCTGGTCTGTATAAGTGGTACATTTTGATTTTCTGTCAATGAATGATGATCAAGATAGCAAGCAAAAAAATTAACGGTGATGTTAAAACATAATTTTGTTTTTCAGTATATATAATGATGCATAGTTAAAATGCAACCATGAAAAGTAAAAACAATCTAGTCACCAATGCCTCTTCATGCCAACACTTGCCTCTACTTTGTAACAATAAACTTTCAAGGCATTTTTAAGGCTTATTATTTTATACGGTAACTTTACAGGCAAAAATAAAAAAAAACAACACCCAAAAAGAACAATTATAACAACAAAGTGAAAAAGAAGAAAATCCAGTGAAGAATATTCATATATACCACATTCAACTTTTTAAAACTAGAACATATGAAATCATAGTGTCACATCTTCTCATTTCTACAAGATAAGGTCATTTCAAAACATGATAATCCTTAGAAAGAATTCCATGAAACCAGATTCAAATAAAAGTATCATTTTTAATGGCCTGTATTAAAACAGGGGCAAACCTTTCTAGGCTGTGGGAAGGGGGAAAACTTTTTATGAGTTTCTCACCCCTGACGGATGTATGGGAATGATTATTAGGGATATCCACATCATACCGTATCTTGTTATAATTTGTCTGTATACTCTATATACCCTAGGGAACACAGATCAGAATAGATACTTAAGAATAAACCATATCAACACACATTCAAAAGAGACAATAAAAAAAGCTAAGAAAGAAGGAACAATAAAAAAGCAGAACACATTTTCTCCAGCCACCAACACTCAGATAAGCAGGGATTAACACCAGACAAATAATCAAGCAGAAAACAATATCTTAATCAAGGAACTACTAAGGAGAAAACCACCCACCAATATTAGCAGGCTAAACTACTGTATTTAAAGAGGGAGCAAACCCTACACCCACACACACTGATGATGCTACCTAGTTAGGTAATGAAACATCTTGAAACAACCAACCAAGCCCAGGAAGCACCAAGGCCTCCACAGATCCAAATGCTGGCTACCCCACTCCCAGTATTATTTTCATCTACCTTCTATGCAGGGGTAATTCTGCAGAAAAACACTTTTATCTGTGAATTTCTGACTCAAGCTCAATGTCATCAATCAATCGTCTGAATCAACCTCAAAGATTATTTGCAGATTGATAGCTTGCATTTATAAGAGCAGAAAGAATACTCTGCCCTTCACTCATTCACATTCTCAGGTTTCCTGGAGACGATGAACAACTCATTGTAACTCCAATACTTTCAACCTTTGCATATATTCAGTTGTAACTCATCGAGTCACTCAGTCGTTTGGATAACTGTGTAACTCTGTTAATTAAATCATACAACAGAAAGATTGTATTTATTTTTATTTGCAACTTTCTCCAATGCATACTTTTAAAAAGATTTCGAGCCCAAAATGTCATTGCCGTTTAGAAGATGAAGGAAAAAAAACACGATCTTGGTAAGAATGTACAGTTTGGGCAGAGTTGCAAGTAAAAGTCAGCCCAATTTAGAACTTCAGGATGACCCTACCAAGTAATTGCAATGATATATAGTAGACTGGAAAGGTTTTTCCCCCCTAAATTTTTTTTTAAAAAAAAGTAACTGAGGACTGAATGAGATAGGAAAGCCCTGAGGTAGTTGTCCTAAAGGTGCTTTTTCAAAAGGCAAAAAGACTTTTTGGCTTCTCGTCCAGAAGGTTTCTTCAGTTCTGAAGAAGCTTCTTGAATAAGAAGCAAAACGTCTTCAAGGATAAACAAAGGAAGCCCAATTGCCTTTTGAAAAAGCACCTTTGGGACAACCATGAACTGGATGACTGAGGATCTCCCCAGACACTGAGACAGTTCCTGACTGGAGGTAACAACAGTCATAGCTATATGAATTCTACAGCCACATGGATATTGGGACTTGTGAAACGGGCAACAGAGGCAGCTAAAGGCTTAGGATGAGGGCAGCATCAGAAAAAGCACATGGGCGGAAGAGAGGAAGCTGTTTCCATAAGAAGACCATTTAAGGCCTTTCAACTGCCGATGTGAAGGGGACCTTCAGGAGAAGGAAGAGTAGGAACAAGAAGCCAATGGCAGCAGGTACCATGCAGGCCTTTGTTAGGGCAAATATTGTCCAGACATATCAGGTCTCCATCCACTCCACTCCACACCCTGGCCATTGCATTTCAAGTATCACTGAATTAATAGCAAATGCTGAATGGATAGCTGATGAATTGGGCTGGGGGTGGGAGGGAGGGGAGAAGTGTCCTGGAGTCTGAAGGGCTTCGGCGAAAGTGTCTGACTGTCATATTTTTTACTGGTTTACCACATGTGTGTCAAGCCTCATTTTATAAATTGAAGCTCCTACCTAGCAACTTATCCTTTGAAGGCTTCCTTCTTTAATGGGTAGCTGTGGGGAAAAGCAGAAGGTCAAACTGCATTATGTCTATCCACTTCTCTCTCCTGTGCAAATTGCAGCAGAAAAAATATCTGGCAAAGAGTAGCAAAGTTAAAAACAATCAATTGTCTACTTAGGGAAGTTTGGTTTTGTTTTTAATGCAATTTGATCTACGTTGCCCAGAAACTTTAGTTGCCCTGGTCATTTCCTGCTTCAAAATTTTATCCTTCAAATTGTGAATAAATGTAAATAGGAGAAAGTGACACTAAAGAAGATACATTGTGGGAGAACTGAGTGAGAACTGAGTTAGTCTGTGATAACCAAAAATCAGAAGGAATTTGGAGGCCATCAGAGTGGCTAAACCGACACTATGGAGGAAGAACATTCAATGAAATTTGCTGTAGCTGACAAAAACATATGCCCGTTAATAAAATCATGTAATCAGAAAAGGTACTACAGACAGTCCTCAATCTACAACAATTTGTTTAGTGACTGTTCAAAGTTACAACAGTACTTATGACCATTTTTCACACGACCGTTGCAGAATTCCCATGGTGTTGTGATCAAAATTTGGATGCTTGGCAACTGACTCATACTTATAATGGTTGGAGTCATGTGATCATCTTTTGTGACCTTCTGACAAGCAAGCATAATAGGGAAGTCATATTCACTTAACAACTGGGTTACTAACTTAACAATGGCACTGATTCGCTTACCAACTGTAGCAAGAAAGGTCATAAAATGGGGCAAAACTCACTTAACAAATATTTCGGTTAGGAATGGGAATTTTGGACTAGGCTGTGGTCATAATACCTGAAACCACCTCTTTATACTAGCCAGAACTGTACCATTTACTTGTGTTTTATGGAGTCAGAGGATCCTGAATTTAGCAAGCCAATAAACAAACATAAAACTTCCTCAACTTATAACCATTCAGTTAATAATCATTCAAAGTTACAACAGCACTGAAAAAAATGGGTTGCAACGAGTCCTCATTGTCAACCCTGAAGCTGACCTGATCAAAGCCATCTTGGATTCTTCAGTGTTGCCACACTGGAACTGAAGGATAGGGAGGGGCGATTTTAGATAGGTGGGGTTTTGTAGCCAAAACAAAATATTTTCTCTTGGGAACCAAGGACATTCTCACAGCTGGGCAGAGGAAGGCGGAGCGATGTCACCAGCAACCAGAGAACGCTGTGATTGGACCATGTGACTGATCGTTTTGAGAAAGTGACAGACTTTTACTTTTAATTAGATGAAAACCATGGGGATGTTCAGAGTCGGTTTTCACCAGATATGTGCCAATATGATATATCCAATAAAGCTATTCTTTGAGGAATCTACCTGCCTCGGAGTTTTACTTTTTATGGATCTATTACTTGGAACTCTCATATTGATGTCCGTCACAGCATCCCCATGGTCATGTTATTAAAATTTGGGTGCTTGGCATGTAGTTACAATGGTTGCAGGGGCCCTGGGTCATGTGATCACCATTTACGGCTTTCCTAGCCAATTTCCAACAAGCAAAGTCAATGGGTGGAGCTGGATTCACTTTACGACCTCGTAATTCACTTAATAAACGAGTAACTCTTTTAACAACCATGGCAAAAAAAGACCATAAAATCAGGGGTAGCTTACTTAACTACCTCTTTACTTTAGCGACAGAAATCCTGGTCCCTTGTGCTCATAAATTGAGGGCTACCTGTAATCCTTTCACATTTATGGGGCTTCATAAAAGATACTGCTTTTCCATAAATGATTCTTGGGATACAGTGCAGAAATAGATTTCAGAAACAACAGTATATGAAGGAAGCTTTTCATTTGTAGTCTGCTAGTTATTAATCATAATATTTCCTATGACTTATCTACTGAGTTTGTACAAGAGCTGAAGGCAACATTTACCTTAAGTGTATAATTTTGTAAAAGACGTGGTTGCTTTTTCTCTCTAAAATATAAGCTGACTGAATGAGTTTTATCAGCCACCGCAGAATTATTTTTAAAAAATGTGTTTAATTAAGCATGTACTCTTCTAACGGAACAGCTATCCTTAAATCAAGCTGTGATTTTCCAGGTGTTCTCCCAGTTTAGAATATTTTAAATATTTCCACCCTCCTTTTTTTCTAAAGAAAGTTGTGCTAAAATTTCCAGCTCAGCAACTTTACTGTATTTTACAAGTAGATCCTATGACACTTCCAAACAATGGCACAGTGGACATAAAAGAAACAGAAGTGTTGTCAGGCTTCATCTGTCACTGAGAAGGCTCCTAAGCCGGCAGAAACCTAGTGCCTTCTCCTCTTGTGTATAGAAATCTTTGTTGTCAGTGGCCCACAAAAACTGCATTCTTTCCAAAGGCTTTTTTTTTTTAAAAAAAAAATCTCAGTGAGATTTAACAGAAGTATTTTCCACTGGGATGATTATGAAAACCAACAGAATCATTTATAGGCGTTCTCTGTGAGTGACCACAATCGAGATCGTTACGTTGGTCATTAGATGAAGCAGTCATTAAGTGAAGTAGGCAGTCATCTCACATCACTTTGCTTTGCTTTATAGACCTGCAAGAGTTGTAAGTGAGAAAATTGGTCACAGAGTTTCTTTTTTTTCATAACTCTGAATGGTCACTAAACAACGCAGTCACTAAACGAGTAGTACCCACAGAAAGTATAGTTCCCCAAAATTATGATTGTGATTCTGAAAGAAAATACCCCCGTGAAAAGATCTAGACAAACTTCAGGAATGAATAGGAGCACATAGAAGTTTCATGTGATTCAATTAACATTTTAAAATGCTTTTTTAAAATCTGCATCGGCTACATAATTTATTATATTTCCCAGCTTCTTAACTTTGAGATTGATGCACCAGCATTACTGGAACAGAACCACTAAATTATGTAGCCCATCAAATAAAAATGTTAAGTAAATATCCAAAAAAATGAACAGGTTAAATTTCTTGGAAAATAAATGCCTATTTCTATTCTCTTCTGTTCCATTCTGGAGAATATTTATCCTTTACTGCCTAATAAAGGACGATGCATTTTTGATACATCAGTTAATCAGGTAATATTGATCATTTATATTTTACTGTAGTTAAAGGAAGCAAATAGTTTTGTTCTTCTTGCCAATTATCACCCTATAGCTTCTTTCTTCCACAATTACTGATGTCCAAATTTCTCCAAGTCTAATTGTCATGGATATTTTATTTTGAAGTTATCTTAGAAAAAAAATACACTATTCTATCCGCTTTCTTTAAAAAAAAAAATTGCTGAAATGGGCTCCCTAATTTCACCCTCCATTTATATGATGGCCTTTAAAAGCCATTTCTGCTAATCCTTACATGCACACATTCACAGCTCTTTATTCTCTACTGAATAATAAACGGTCATTTTATTCATCCTTTTTTTTCCACTTGACTTGCAGGAGAGCTAAAATATATTTTAATCATAAATTTAAAAATGAATTAAATAATGAAGCTGATGGCAAATTAACTGAGAGAGAGAACGAAACAGAGACAGAGCTAGAGAGTAATAAGTAACGAGATCAAATATGTTCTTCAGAAGCTTGTTTGGTGGCTACTGAAAATGTTTCCCCTCCATTCTAGCTCTCCCAAGGTTTCTCCAAACAACTCCTTGAAGATCAAGACAATTTGCTGAGAAAAAAATAGGTCCTGGCTTGTGCAAAGAGAAGGAAGCACAAATATAGCCCTACAATTCTGTCCACACATCAGTTTTCCTGGTGTTTTCCTACTTTCCAAGGAGAATTCCCCTTCTTACCTGGAAGAGCCTGGAAACTAGAAAGGGTGTTGAAATTTTATTTCTCTTTTATATCAGAGATCTATGAATTCAGTTGATTATATATTACCAAAATCTGCCCTAATAGAACATCAGAAAAAAAATCTTCTAGAAAAATTAAAAAAAACAACAACAATCCCAAAGTTAGACATACCTACTGAAAATGTCTAGAGCTAAAGAGTTTGTTTTTTTGTTTTGCACTTGATCTCTGCTTTTTTCTGTTATGTTTAATATTGCAGATATTAAGAGACAGGAAAACAAACAGGCAAAACAAATGCAGATTGTATGGCTCATTTGACTTTAAGATGAGGTACATTCATTTTGAAGTGTGCAGGACTAAATCTTATTCAGGAAAAGGATCATGGAATCATTGTCATGGAAAATGATCCCCAACAAATGTTTTAGAATTCCAGAAGCATGGAATAACATATGTTGTATAAGGCCTTCCCAAATGTGATATGTTCCTTCTGGGGGAATCTCTGCTTGGGTTATTTCTTTATTTCATTCATGGGAAATCTATTTTGGTTCTTATGCTTCCTTTGATGGCTGGGTTTCACCATAAGTGCAGGGTCCTCTTTTCTGGCCAGCTGTCTTAACCAGGGTAATTTTCTTCTCTTTCTATCTGTTTCTAGTAAGTTTTCTCTTAATAACAGGATACCTATGCAAAGCTACAATTTCCCCCCCTCAACATGTTTTTACATTCCAACCAACAGTACAGGTTAAAAATTACACAAAGGCTGATAAAATCAATATTGTTATGAAGAATGCTTCCACCAAAGTTATAAAGAATTTAGTAAGGCTATACCTCTCTTGTAATACATTCACATTTAGTGGATAACACTAACTTGAATTATGTGGTAAACCAATAGACACGCTTACTTTACCATATATTATCTATGTATGAGAAATTTGGATTGGCCATTCTTTAAGACAACTGATAACCAATTGCATATATAATTGCATTATAATTTCATCTTGATGAAAAGCAACAAGAACTAAAGCACACATTATATCAGCAATTCTACATTGCATTATAACCAACAGAGAACCCCCTCCTCCTTCCATAAATTTCTTTCTTTCGAATTTTCCCTGGTGCTCATTTTTATAATAAACTCATTGATGTCAACACCTTTCTAGAGTGAGCACCCTTCCATCCTAAATACATAAACAGAAATAATCTATAATTTGGTTGAATACTGCCCGACTATCATTGATTAGAATATCAAAGGTAAACATTTTATTAAAGAAATTCTCCTGCATGAAAGTGATAAGTCAATCAGCCAGAAATAAACATCCCATTGGTCATAGCTTTTCAACTTGCATTTCATTATCACTATCAGAAATATCCAACTGTGAACATTTTCCTAAGGCAATCAAGAAGTCTCCACAAACCAGCATTTCACCAGCCATCAAATCCTTGCAGTTTTGTCTTGAGAATCATGTTAGAGTTTGTAGTGATCCAGCCAGCACACAAACAAATACTTCAGCAGGATTCATTTATGGAAGAAACTTCTTTATATACAATAATATAAAACATGATGCATTATACAATACCCATGCAACTCTTGCAACGTGGTAGAGAGGAGAAGAAGTAGCAAGTACAAGAACAAGCACTAGAATTCTCAAGCAAAGACAAAAATGAACTCTTTTATACACAGAACAGTTAAGCTAAGCCACACCCAGGCTCCAAGCTGTCTCGCATGGCTTACACAACAAATCCTGTGTCTCAGTCACCAAACAGTCCCCATTGGCTGACTTGTTGCCATGTCTATTTCAGTTCATGAATTCTTATATACTGACAAATCATACATAAACCTCCTATCAGCAGATCTGGATAATATCTTTGAATCCAAATGTTGAATGATCGTATTTATCTCAGGATTACTTTCAAGAGAACGGTGACTGTCATGACTTACTATTTCAAACAAAAATATCTCCTGCAGGTTCTTAAATGTAATTTGAATTATTGAATTTGAATGATCTAGATGTCAGATTTAACCCGGCTGTGTAAATCTATTTGAAGCAGGTGTTTTGTGTTACGTAGGAGTATTCACGACCCATCTCTCTGTAAATCATTGAAGCAGCCAGATTTTACTTTGTTGTACCAAAAGTGAAGCAAATTGTTCTTTATGCAGCCTAAAAAAGTCATAGTTGCTTCAACAGCTCAGAAATACTTCCTTCATCCATGCTTCTTTGCACATTCCAAAGAGACTATTTTAAAAGATTTGCACAGCTCTATGTTTCAGTAATTACCTTTGATGTTAGATACATGTGCATGTTGAAAGACTAGCAATTGTGTTCATCACTGACATTGAAGCATTGTGCAGCATATGATCAATTCTCACATAATGTCAGCACCAGGAGATGATAACACTGCTAATTATCCAACAGTTCAATTAACCTTATCGCATATATTTTGCTCTTGACTGTTGGAGAACAGTTTCAGTAAAACCCTCCGCGGTTCCTGGAACTAGAAGATATATCTTCTCTTGCAAATCTGTCACAAATCTAACAAAACTATTTAAGCCCCAGAATACCTAAGATTAGAAGAGGAACTAAGCTGTAATTTTCTCAAAACTAAAGTATGCAATTACGTTGATGGCCTACACAATACAAAGTCTAGTTTTCTCAACCTGTAAGAATAAGATGGGTCAAAGCAGAAAAACATTGTGAGATTTTTGTTACATTAGAATGAATAGGTAGAGTTAAAATTGATATGCAAGGGAAGAAAAAGAACAAGCACATGCACAGGTATATTTTAAAAACCACGCACAAACCAAGTATACCTGTAGGCTTTAAAACATTCTCATTTTTCCGATAAGTTTTTGTTTTTCTATTTAATTCCAGTTCTGCTAATGACACAACTTCAATCTTCTTCAGATATCTCAGAAATTACCTCAGATAACTTCTAGGCACATTGGAGTTCAATATCTTTGTGGAAACTGCCAAATAGTCTCCACTTAAGCGATTTTACTGTGACTGGAATGTTGACAGAGATCATATGACTCAGAGAAGGCATAATGTAGCAAAAAGATAGTGAAAATGTCAAACAATGTGGGGATTAAAGACAGGTGAAGCATATGATTCTTGCTAGGGGCCATTCATAGACTCTACTAATGTTCTTTTCTGTTGTTTTCAAGATCTTAATCGGTCATACTAGCAGACTGAGGAATGCACAAGTCTTTATGTAGCTCTGTATTTGGATATTTCTTGCTTTTGTAGTTTAAATTCTTCATCCATTTTACAGCTTTCTCTCTCTCTCTTACACACACAATTTTATAATAAATTATATAAATTAGCATTTTGTTTCAATTCTTCCTTTGTAAAAAAAAAAAGATACTGTGAAATCTTTGAGCATTGAAGGGCAGCAAAGTTATAATTACACAGTGACCTTTATACAGTGATATTTGCAAAACAGTTAGGAACTTAAAGGTTTTTAGTCCGATTCCATCCTTCGGATTTCATCCCTAATACCCCAAATAACTTCAGCAATGAGAATAAAATTAAATGGTTTCTTCATTGGAACAACACCATTTTGCAGCCGATGTTTAAATATTCTGCAAAGCTGAGAATCGACACAGTACTGATTTCAAGCTTTTGTGCAAGTGAAGGAAATGCTCTTTCCCTTTGTCCTGGACAGGCTTGTGCGTAGTACATGTTACCTAAAAGAAAAATATGGACAAAAATAAATTGAACTAAAAATAAAAATAGCATGGATGGACAATTTCCCCAGTGGATTGCAATATTTCAAGGAAAGGGAAAATGAATGTGAATCCATAGGATTGCTTCATCTGGGATGTGCTTATTTTCTGCTATTCCTGTTAGAAGCAGCAGCAGAGAGAATTAAAAATATGTTGAGATGATCTACCCTGGAAACCATGAAGGTTTTCAAAATATTTTTGACTCCGTACTTGCTCATGGAATTTCAAAAAGAACTTTGCTACTCTTATATTTAAGAGAGCCATGGTAGTGCAGTGGTTAGAATGCAGAACTGCAGTCTACTTCTGCTGACTGCTGGCTGCCAGTAATTTGGCAATTCAAGTTTCACCAGCTCAAGGTTGACTCAGTCTTCCATCCTTCCGAGGTGAGTAAAACAAGGATCCAGATTGTTGGGGGCAGTATGCTGACTCTGTAAAATCGCTTAGAAAGGGCCGTAAAACACTGTGAAGCGGTATATAAGTCTCAGTGCTATTGCTATACTTATATATTGATCCTACTCTAGGGACACGTGTTTCCAGGAGGGAAATGCACAAGTATCTTTCAAATATAGATTAAAACTGAGTTTACACTTTAGGAAATTACTGTTGGTGTTTGCCAGTTGAGTTTACACCCAACATGTTCCCAGTCCGATCAGAGTGCAAACGTCTCACTCAATTCAACAAGCAAAAAATGTGTCAAAAGAGTTAACTGCCAAAAATGGGATAAACGGCAGGAAGAAGAAGGAAGAGAGAGAGGAACAACAGGTAAAAGACAAAAGGTTAGAGAACTTAACTGTAATAATCTGCCTTATCTGTATTTCTATAGCACAGAACTTTTCAGAACCACTGTCAGAAAGAAGTGCCTCTTTGGTCATTCCAGCTTTAACTTTTTCATGTACAAACAATAGCAGAAAAGTAGGACACTCCTTTATTCTACAATATGAAGAAAATAATTTGGACTACTTGGATGTTGTATCCAGCATCCACAATATATTAAACCATGTTCTGTTCAACTATAACCTATTAAATCACAATTGGTAGGGTTCACACAAACCCAAAGCAATTAAACCTGCAGTAGGACATAGAACTTTGTATGTATGTTCCAGATTTAGAAACAAGTTTTTGGTTTTTGGGGTTTTTTTAAAGAAAGCTTGGAAACTTGAAAAGGTTTAGATTATATTTCTTAGTGTAGGTTGAAATTATATTTCTTAGTGTAGTTGGAACTGAGAGAGAAAAATAAAAAAGAGAGGAAAATAAAAAAAGCAGACATTCAGGAGAAGAAGAAAATATAGAAAGAGAAAATATAAACATGCCTAGAAGTATACTTAACTAACTTGACTCTAAACAATTAATTCCAACTTTAAGCAGAAAGACTCAAACTTTAGTTGAGGATGCAGTTATTCTCACAATAAAAAGAAAATGTAGGATGCTGAACTCACCACAGACTATTAGTACAAATGTATTCCATGTGTAAAACAGCATGTGTGTGATAGATTGAAATGTATACCAGGTGTAAATATAACACTAAGGTTTTTATTAGTATTTATTTATTTATGGAACTTATTCACTGCCTCAAGCCAATTGGACTCTAGACAGTTTCCAATGTTTACAGGTAGTCCCGACTTACAACAGTTCACTTAATTACTGTTCAAAGTTACAACAGCAGTGAAAAAAGTGACTTACAGTTTTTCACAGTTATGATATTTCTAGCATTCCCATGATCATGTGATCAAAATTCAGATGCTTGGCAACCGGTTGATATTTAGGACCGTTGCTGTGTCCCAGGGTATTGTGATCACCTTTTCTGACTTCCTGACAAGCAAAGACAATGGAGAAGCCAGATTCACTTAACAGCAGGTTACTAACTTGTCAACTGCAGTGATTCACTTAACAACTGTGACAAAAAGGTCATAAAATGGGGTAAAATTCACTTAACAAATGTCTCACTTAACAACAGAAATGTTGGGCTCAATTGTGGTCATATGTTGAGGACTACCTGTATAATAAAACACAATAATATATAATATATGCAATATATAACTATAATAAAATGAATGATTCTGGAAAAAAACCTAGGTATATGGTTGCTAAGAGTCAGTACACACTTAAAGGCACAAATTAAACTTTGCATAGATATTTCCAGAATCAATTCCCAAAGGTCCTCTGGAAAGTTCTATATCGAAACTTTCCATAAATCCTTTAGTCTGGAATGGTGTGTTCATTTATAGCAATAAACTGTTTCATACAAGACAAGTCCTAAACCCACTTTTGGGGAGGTGGTGACCCTGAATAAGATTAAGTCATATGAGAAGATCAGTGATAGTCAGTCTCTTAATTGTTAAGGTCTATTAACAATTACTAAAATTTCCAGTCAAGAAAGGTCTTTTTTTCCTTCCCTCTAGAGTTTTGAATTGGTAAAATTATCTTGGATGGCTCTATTAAAATATATAAAAAATAAAGACCTATTGCCAATTTGCACCATTCAATGTTATGCTAGGTCCACCCTAATTTATTGAATAATTAACTTCTTGTGCTTGGCAAATTTTACACCCTTGTTTAACCACCCTTCTGAGGCAAAAGGAAATTTTTAAAGTCAGTGAGATAAATAAATTTAAAAAATCGATACTATTAGGTTTCAATGGGAATATGTTGACAGATCTTTTCTTTCATGCCTTGGTTCTTGCTTGCCCTCATGCAGTTATGTGTACACTTGCACTAATAGATTCTGCTCTCCCCCACATGTAGTAAATAGATTCTGTTATTCCCCACATGTGTGGAATTCCTGTCAAAGTTTTCACCTTACTCATGCCAATTATCTATCCTGCATTGTAAACTCTACCAAGTGTATTAGCACTTACCTTCTACTGTATCAGAATTAAACCAAATTATCCCCTGGTTAATAGGAAAATCAATTCTTATAAGTAATTTAATTTAACAATTTAAATTAGATCCATTATCTTCAGATGAAAATTACTCCTAACCCAGCACTGTATTAATAAAACAATAGTCACATATTACCTCCTTGAAATCTGCTTCAGTTTCACCTTGTAGTAATCTAAAGCAAATGATCTGCTACATTACCCAAATACTTGGTTTTTACCCCTCTTTTTAAAGTTATGGAACATGAAATGTATTACTTAATAAAGGAGAGGGAAGGGCTTGTGTTTTGTATTAAGACAAATTACTTACGTGAAATGAAAATTAAGTTCATAAATCAAAGCAGCTCATTACAAGTTCCTTCTTTTACTGCAATTTATCAATTGTACTTTTATTTTTTTATTGTTTGGATATCCAGCCTATGCCACTATTCCTTTATTTCATCACTAAATCTGGCTGTTAGATATTGGTTATCTATCTGTGAGCAAATGAATAATTGCCAAATGACTACAAAGCTTACTTTCAAGTCTGAACCTTGATTGATGGAGCTAAGGGGGGAAAAAAACAATGCACATTTTGAGGAAAAAAAAACTAAACCCTTTTGTATATACCTTTCCTATTTTGAGAAAAAGTAATAACGCCTAGTACTGAACCGAGGGTGATAGTGGTGATTGTTATCTCTACTAAACTCTACTAAAAGTCTGGAATGATATCACTTTTGGGAGACAGATTTTTTAAGATACTAAAAATTGGAAGCATGTATTAAAAATGGTCTTTACAGATCTCAGGAAAATCCTTCTTTTCTGAAGCTGATTCTCACAATCTATTAGAGATTATAAGCCCAAGGAAGGACTGGGTTTTTCTCCTATCTGCCTGTGTTTTCCTTTCAGAAGTGTTCTCAATGAAGGGACAGACAGACCGTATGGAGTAGGACATTATGGAGAGATGAATTAAGTATATGAAAGAAATATTTGAGCCTTCCATTGTTTGTAAAGTCAACTTCAATGCAGTGGATCATCCACAGACACAGTGGAATGTGCCTAAGAAATTTTTAAAAGGGTATAACGTGTGGATGGTGGATTGAATTTAGAATGAGAGCATCATGTCATATAGCGTAGATAAGAACGAGAAAAGAATAGAAATAATTTGATACGGAAAGACTGGTATGAGAGAAATTTGCATGCTGAGGGAACAGAGGAAAAAATAGTGATTAATTTGAGTCTCGGACTCTTCTCATATTTTTCTGCTAATACTGAAATGAAAATACAAAATGGGAGAAGCTGTTTGTGACAAGAAGAAAAAGGAAGAAGCAAGAAAATAATCAACTTGATGGGGAAAGATAAAAGTCCTTTAATAGCCTGCCACTTAGGATTTTCATTTTTACACACTTTATGGTATGTGCCAGCAGAAGCACAAATACAGTCAAGCAGTCCATGTTATCTGCTAATCATCACTGGAAGAAAATGACGCTGTGATACCAGATACTTCCAAGACCTTTTTCGTTTATTTTAGGCATTAGCAGTGATGGGATGAGAATTTCATGTTTAATTGAAGACCACCTAGAAAAAGGCGAATAGGAATGAGATGCTGTAGATGAAGTGACTGTGTATTGTGGGGATCAGAGTTAAGTCATTGTCTAAATTTAGTGATGATCGGAAACCTCTTCCTGACTTTTTTTCAGGAAACAGGAAAACATGATACGATATACGGTTTTGAGGATTAAAATAAAAATGATAGATTATAGAGAAAATGTAAACAATGCTGTAATCATAGAATAAGAGGTTATCTTATAATTATAAATGCAGTAAAAGAAAATCAGAAGCCACTTCTTCATCATCTTTTTCTTTTCTTTGATTTTGGTACCCTTGTCTTTGCTCTTTTCTGCTTTCATTTTTTTTTTCATTTTAAATACTAGTTCCTATTTGTTTTTATTCTGTATTAAACGTTTATATAAAAAGAAAAAGAAAACCAAGAGGGCAGGATATTTTGAACTAACAAGCAGGCAAGAGTGAGAGAAAGTGAAGTCCCACCTTACACTCTAAATCTCGTCACTTATTTTCTTCTGGGTGTGTGCCCGTGCACGCCTCATGTGTCTTTATGTGCACGTGCATCTGGCAGTAGAAAGATAAACACCTTGGTTAAGCAGAGCATTTGTCTGCAAGACTAAAGAAGGACATGCACTAAGAATTATGGGGACATTTGTATAGGACTCAGTACATCACGGAGACTCAAGGCAACTTATGTATCCACAAAGAATTATAGATTTGGTTGTCAAAGACTCAAAAGGGTGGAGGATGTTCCACAATGTGTAATTTTTAAAAAGTATAAAATAAAAATTGTCATGTTCCTGTTAACAATCACCACCAACCCAATGCAAAAAAAGAAGAAGAAGCCCTAGGATTTTCAGCCTTTTTATTTTATGTAGCTATATTTTTTTGTGTGGGGAAAAAAAGTCTGATTGCTTTTATAGGCAATGACTTACTTCAAATAGATAAAGTACATTTGCCATTGAATGCAACTTTCTTTTCCTTAATAAAATGGGGCGGCTTTGAATTGTTATATAAATTTGCCAATGCTGTAAATTTCATTTTATTTATAATGACCTTCAAATGTTGGGGCTTTTTAATAACAGAAATAGATTCCACCAGTTTAATTGAATATAGATAAATAATAAAAGATAGATACTGTACACAGACAGACAGACAGACAGATAAACAGACAAATAGATATAAATGATAGATAATGGATAGATCTTGTTTCTTTGTTATACTCTACAAACACTTATTTGCTAGTTTCCTTAAATGTAGTCCATGTGAGATGGGTGAGTAGAGAAGAGCTACAGTGAAACTGTACTATAGTAAATAAGAAGATAATGGCCACAGTTGTGTTGGTTATAACCCATAAGGTTTTGATACATAATACAGTTTGGTTTCAAATACTGCATTTTGTCAAGTTCCACCCAAGAACATCACTTCAGGAATATCAGATGACCAGCAAGCCCTGATATGCGTAACCTGACCTTGTACTGACTTGCAATTAATAGGCTGAGGGCATCCATCTTAGGATCAAAGGTTGAGCTGATCAAAACCGTGAGGCCTTCCCACATCTAGATACAGGAAACACGTTGTATGGACCTCCTGTCTCACATAACATGCTGAAAAATGAGATGCCTGCAAGGTTTCCTCCTTTTCAGGAATCCTATATAGTTTTTCTGTATATTCTGGAAAAAAGTGGAATTCTGGTAGAAGATGCAATAAAGTTCTCAATGATCAAATGTTACCAGCAATTCTCTGGAAATTCTCTGGAAATTTCAATTCTCTGGAAATGCATGCTAAGACAGATGAGATAGCAGACAAACATGGATCTTGACCAGCTTCAGGAGTCTTTGAATATGTAAGCTATAGATTTTAATGGATAAACCAGTTGCCTTTCTGACACTCCAAAGTAACACCGTTCTGTTCCTAAACTGTGATAGAAAACTTTAGAAGGGTCCTCAGTGGTTTTGTAGAGGGAAGGGGGAGATGGTTTTTAGCAGGGATGGGCAATTAATGTTGCCAAGGGGCCACATGAAAAACTGGGATTGTTGTGGAGAGCCACCATACAGACACCCTGCCACCCACCACCCACCCCTGCCACCATTGCCCTGCCTGCCCTACCGCTGTCCTGTCCCCACTGCAACAATACCTTGCCCTCCAACAATGATGTCTCACTACCTCCATCGACACCGCGCTGATGCCTTACTCTCCACCATGATACTCCAGGCTGGACTGGGATCCCTCACAGGCCACAAGCCATAAACTGCCCAAGTCTGGCTTTGAGGTACAGGAGGAAGACAATGGTCAGATGGTCAAGACAATAGTCCAATAAAAGAGGCCTGAGTTCGAGGCAGGACTGTAACATGAGCAGATGTCTAATTCTCTGCCTGATTCGCACAAAGATAAAGGAAAGAAGAGGGGAGGTAAATTCAGGCCTGCAAGATTCTACTACTGCTTTAAAACGATAGTAGTACTGGCCTACATAATGTTGCATTTTTAGACTGATCGACATGGAAAGGCTGACAGGTATCACTCTGCACCTAAAAATCAGGTAATATGCTGATCTTGCTAAAAGGAGGTGCTATTGGAGGTCTCCCTCAATGAGATCTCAGGGAGTCCATTTTAATGCTGCTGGTGGTACTGAGATTGTAGCGAAGGGGAAGGCCTTTTGATGTTGTCCTGGGACACATGACCCAGCCTTAGGGGACTAGCCTGCATTCAGGACACTCCTTTCCACAGCAGTCTGCCAAATCAGAAACAGATTGCTGCTTCATAGGAAAACGATGGCCAAGGATCCTGCAGGGATTTAGGCATTACTCCAATTCTGCAAGCATTTGTTCAGGTAAACCTGTTCAGCATTAAAAATAAAAACAAACATCTAATTCTGTATTGTTGTGGTGAAGGAGACTGCTTGTGTGGCTTCACTTCTGGTTTGCATTACAGGGTTTGTCCATGGTTGCTGTTTTCCACTGCCATTTGCAAGAAACTCAATTAGAAAGCAAAAATCAACCTCTTGTATTTTATACATTAGCTGTATGTTTTCAGCTCACATTGCATCTTTCCTTAATGCAGCATAAAAACGTATGTTGTACATTTTGCTTGGCCAAATGTGGTTGATCTTATTTGTTTGCATTGTAAGTCCTTCCAGCCCATATTAGCTTGAAACAAAATGTAAGTTTTTGTTTGCTGGGCTTTTTGGAAGAGGCAAAAATCCTAGGCGTTGTTACATGCATGGAAACTTAATTTTTGACCAAATACATATAGGACCAGAGTCCATGTGCACTGTTTCTTTTTCTCCAAAACAAAAACAAGAGCGAACAGTAAATAATTCACTTAAATAAAAAGAAAAAGCCTAAATAGTGTTCTACTTCTCAAGTTAATTTTGTACAGAATTAAATGTATTTTCATACAAATGCAAAGCAGATATGTGTCTTTTAACATTTTCTCCCTGTAAATCAGCAGTACACAATGAAAAACATATGGAGGGAAAAGCCATTATGAAATATTACCTGTCATATCCAATTCCTTGAATGTTTACTGAGCAGCACTTGACCCAAGATGCAGCTAACTATGAAAGATGGATTTCCACCTTCACACAAAGTGTTCTGTGTAGCATGAAAACTAAATGTTCCTGCTGATCCTCAGGAAAAAAAAAGGAATAGAAAAGAAGCACCCAAAAGAAAAAAAGAAAAATCACCTCCACATATAATGTACAGAGTGAAAAAGAAAATGAAGTTGAGTCCAATGCAGAGACAGAAAAGAGATACGGTCCTCACGTTTCTTATACTTCTGATGCCATAGGATTCAATTAATATGATTTTTAACACAATTACGAACTGCATGCTATTTTTTTCTGAAAAACAGCAGCATTCCTTGTAAAAATTCTTATAATTGGACAATATGAATCCTGAAAAAAATGTCACAATATAGTTTATAACTCATTGACATTCATGTAAAAAAAAATAACATTGGTCCTTTGCAATTTTTTACCAAGGAAAACAAAGAGATTTAAAATGGGGTGCAAATTTTTCTCAACAGTTTAAAGAATTGGAATTTCACCGATGAAAGGATTGCTACAGCTTAGGTTTTTGTCAAATAAGAACTTTCTAAAATTCCTTGGCAAAAAAAAACATACTGGGTAACCCACTAAATATTATTTGTAAATACTATAAATATTTATATATACATATAATTAATTAATTAAATATAAATATACTATTTATTTACTAAATATTTAGATGTTGGGTTAAGACTTTAATCACCAAGACATTTCTTAGGAGCATTATATTTATTATTATGCACACAATACTATGAAATTACAACTGGCAGTTGTTTAGCTGGTGTTCGACTTCAAACGTATTGAGTTCTTCTCAAGAACTTATGCTATCATAATGTTTCAGTGTAGCACACATGCAGTTCCTAGCAGTGTGGTCTCTTGTAATGGAAAGATGAAAATGTTGTCAACACAGAGATTTTCTAACCTTAATGTGCCAATAACAATGGGACCACCATGGTTAGGTTATGCCATTATTTTTCAAGACTGGTTTTCTTGATACTTTGTGATCTTCTCCAATTCTTTGTCTTCTACCCTACTATAGTTTTGTCACATCAATTATCCATACTTCCTTCTTTGCAACCACAGTTGAGGTGTTCTGAGCCAATATGTTATCAGTTTGTACTCAGAAATCCCACAATATTTTAAGTTGCACACTTTCGACTACCTTTTTTGACTATGTGTTCCCGCCAATTTTTCATTATCAGCTCATTATTATTTTCACAGATGTTGCAGTGAATCGTTTTGGTAACAGAATAACAGAGTTGGAAGGGACCTTGGAGGTCTTCTGGTCCAACCCACTATACAAACAGGGTGATGGTGATTGTGTTATAATCAGTTTGCGTGATTTTGTTGCATGAGCTGAGTATATGATCTATTGGTTCTTTTGCTTCTTTGCAAAATCTGCATTTTGAATCACTTGATGTTACTACGGTATTATTTTTACAGTCATTGAAGAGCAGAATGCCTAAATATCATAAAATATTATAAACCGTTAGAACCAGTGTGTGTATGTGTACCTTCGAGTTAGTTCTTGACTACTTGATTAGTAGTTGTAGCTTTTTTTTTTTCTTTTTGGCAAAGTTTTCACCGTTTTCCTATGTCTAAGAGAAAATGATTGGCCCAAGGTTATCCAGTTAGTATGTGCCTGAAGTGGAACTGTAACTCAATATCTCTGTTCTAACCTGATACTTTAATCACTATAACAAACTGGCTCTAGAAACAACATAGATAACATACAACATATAAACTTTAAAAGTTAATATAAAACCCATAAGTACTAAAACTAATGTAAAAGTATTAAGTGAATTGAGATAACCTCTACCCTTTAGGTACTTCAGCATTTTAGCTATCTAGGCCACTGCTACCTATTGTTTATAAAGTTCTTACAAAGAATATTAGGACAGAAATAACCCACCCACCCCCCAAATTGGCAAGGTCAATTTGGGTGGATAGGTGCCACTTCCAGTTAGCCTTGATTTCTTCCCTAAATTAACATCAAAATCCCAAAACCCTTATAAACATATGTCTACAATTGTTTATTCATTTCATTGTTTATCATTTTATTTTATTTTTATTTTCCTTTGGTAGAATATGCAACATTAGAGTTCTAAGAGGAGGCTATTACCTCACTATTCATAATTAACTTGATTTTGTAAAATAAGTAATCAACATCTACCCCACAAAATCTGAGTAGGTGTTACTAGCCAAATGTCCAGCATTGGTACCCTAAAAGAGAAAAATTATGTCGATGTTGTGTCCATGCCTATGTCCTTTCCTATCACTAGTCTTATGGTAGAAGAAAAATGGCTTCCTTAGGAACAATATGTTTCCACCTGCTATGGAAATGAGAGATAAAGATTTTAAATACTAATGCACTTTTTTCTTGGCATAAGCTGTAAATGGCATACAAAACTAAATTTATTTACAACAGAATAAACCTTATTAATCACAGCAGGATTTATTTCTGAGTAAACATGCATATATTGTACTCTTGGTCCTTAAAAACTTGATCTTTCCATGATAAGCCAGAAATAGTTGATAGTGGGTTATAACTTTGACTACTTTATCATATCTGTACTAGGCTATTAATATTTTTAAAAGGCTGTAACGAATATTAGTTCTGGGCTGTTTTACCGGACAGATATCTAATATTGTTATATATATATATATCAATATATATATGTTGGATCTGGCCCTCATCAAGTATCATCCTTTTTTCAGAGTTATCTTCCTTGAACAAAAAAACACCACAACCTCCGATTATGTGAGCAGCTGGTAGTAAGGATCTTGATTTGATCATGTTGCTTTTTTAGACAGACTAATTGTTCTGATTTATGGTTATCACCTGTATTTCATGGGTGCTTGCTTCCAGCACTAATTAATGGATAATTTTCAAGTGCTGAAAGTTTAATTGTCCCCTGAATTTCCAAAAGTAGAAGGAAACAGTTCTTAGCAAAATAAATTTCCTCCTGTGTGACCTTTGGGGAGATTTTGTAAGTGAAATAGTCATACTAGTGACCATAATGCTCATTTTCACATATAATCATTACAAAAAGGTAATGTAACACGCACACATGCACACACACACACACACACACAGATTAATACATACATACATACATACATACATACATACATACATACATACATACATACATACCGCATGCAGAATATTATGT
>JANHFL010003013.1:223672-245924 GCA_032468155.1 Oxyrhabdium leporinum
TCCTCTAGAGACAGCCGTGAGTCCAGGAGGACTCCCAAGTTGCGGGCCCTCTCTGCGGGGGACAATACTTCTCCCCCAATAGCCAGAGATGGAATAATCTGGCATGCTAATCTTAATTAACAGCATGCAAGTACATGCTGCTTGATTGCT
The DNA here is from genome assembly GCA_032468155.1 of Oxyrhabdium leporinum. Lineage (NCBI taxonomy): Eukaryota > Metazoa > Chordata > Lepidosauria > Squamata > Cyclocoridae > Oxyrhabdium > Oxyrhabdium leporinum. The sequence goes on from JANHFL010003013.1 coordinate 223,823, forward strand.
CTCACTTTGTTGGTTGTATCAACTGAAAAAAGTGCTTTAGCCCCATTAGTTCTCCCTTGTGCTTAGGGATGTTTATTTTTTACAACTGCAATATTGTAGGGCCAGTTATTAATCCTGTCCTTTGCTAGATATTTGAGACTTAGATTCAAAATGTGGTTATGGAAGCTTGCTAAGTTAATAGCCTCTATACTAATCTGGTTCTAGAGTAGCCTATCAAAACATGCTTCATATGCATATCTCGGTTATTCTGCTTCTTCTGTTTCCTGTTCCTTTTGTACATGCACTCATCCAGAGTCTTAACTTGATGGACAAACAGGTCAGTCTGCAAATGAGGCTCTGTACGCTATCATAGCCAGAATCTTGTCACTAGTACACTTATATGTAGCTGGCCCAGTTTCTACAGTGTTTTTTCCCCCCAAAGGAATGTGCACAAGCAAAGAATTTGAACATGTACAAACCTATGTGAAAAGCCCTCCAGGTGTCTGTTAACTTATAGCAGAAGACAAACATTCACTCCTGCATCACAGAAAAGAGATAAATGGTTGGGCAATTTCATAAATGTATCTTTCGTCAAGAAAACCATTCCAAATTTTCACCTATATAATTAGTTATCTGCATGACTTTATTGATTGCATTAATATATCCTCCTTCCTTTTTCTCATTTTTGTTGCAAGGTGATTCATGAATATTAATACTGATTATTTAAAATATATATAAAAGAGATGATTTTTTTTCTTCCTGTTTTTGGCCAGCTAGAAATTTCATCCGCAAAAACTTTATTAAAATGTTCTGTTGTTCTACTGGTACAGTTTTATGGCCTCGATGAGTGATTGACATCACCAAGTTCAAGTCAGTTTTCTTCTCACTATTAAGCGGTGACTACCTAAATGTTTTAACTATGGATCCATTCATTGGGGAAATAGCACTTTCTTATTTTATTTACCATATTTTTGCACTATAAGACGCACCTGACCATAAGACACACCTAGGTTTAGAGGAAGAGAACAAGAAAAAAAAATCAGGTGGAGCCTGAGGACCACAGATAGGTGTCCTCTCATGTGCCAGCTCTGCCTATTGACTCCTGCACTGCGGAAAAGAGACAGAAGAGGCGGGCAGTGACAAAGACAGAAGAGGCGGGGTTCAGCACTGTCAAAGGATCCCGTTGCCGCAGCCCGGCTGCTAAGGACCGGCACCGACGCACAGACATTCCCACCCACTTTTTTGGGGGAAAAGTGTGTCTTATGGAGCGAAAAATACAGTAGCTAACAAGTGTCAGGTGATTCTTTATGACCATTGTTTTACCATATTTGGACTCTGGAATGTAAAGGTTAGCACTTCCAGGCAGATTTCTAGAATGAGATCTTTCTCATTAATATGCAAAAAAGGTAGGAGGTATTTCTTCAATGATTTTTAATCAGTTTATGACATGGACTGCAGGACTCTTTGAAAAGGAGCTTCTGCTTCACTAATAATATATTAGCAGAAATCCAGTGATCTAGCCATGCATTCAGGATACAATTTATTCTTTTACTGATCAGTTCCAATTTTTTTCCCAGTAGAATAAATCATCTGACTTTTCATCAAAATCTCCCTGATGTATCTTTGTAGTGGAAGCTGATAGATGTTAGACGTGGTATGTTCTGAATGTGGAAATTAGAATATGCTATATTTGAATTAGAATGGAAAGGAGCTAGTTTAAATTAAATACTTCTGAAAATGTGTAGCCACCAGTCTTTTAAAATGGAAACTGAATGCTAGAAAAGCTAGTCATTACATAGCTATGTATCTTTTAATTCTGAACTGAGATAACTGTAATATTATAGAGAACAAACTTAAGTGTATGAGCTCCTGTTTTTGCATAAGATTTTGAGGGCCCAGATCTTCCTACTTGGGAGTCAAAGAGAAGATGACAAAACTAAGGTGGAGCTTCCATCTATGCTATGGAACTTCATACATAGCAGGGCTCATCTCTCCCATTCCTTTATCTTTGGCATTAAATAAATTTTAGAAATGTTTGAGCTATTGTAACGTCAAGCGCTGGAGAAATCAGGAGATTCAGACAGTTCAAATGAGTATAAAGATTTATTGCAAGCTTAAGTTTTCTACAAGAATCTGAGCTACCATTGGTCAAAGAAAATTAGCCAGAATTAGGAAAGGCATTCAAGGTGGGCTGGACTTAGATCTCATGTGGGCATGCAGGAACTCATGACTGATGACGCGTTTGATCCCTCCCTTGGGCTCAGCCTGGTCATCTCCTACATGTAGTTAATTAACGGTCTAAGATGTTCTTTTCCCTCCAAGGTCCTTCTAGTTGAATATATTTTCTAATAAAAGGATACAGTTTCCCTGGCAGAGTACTGTATTTGATGTATTCATTTTTATTGTAATATTTGTGTTTTTTTGATTTTAATTATTCTGTCTTACCAAATTGTTACATGCTGGGCATTTAAATTATTCTTTAAATTACCCTATAACAATATATGGCCCGGATCCTTTAGGAACTGATGTGGTAATTTTCAACTTTGAATATAATCAATTAAACATGTAATTTGAGCCTCACATTCTCAACTCTTTGAGATGTTCTTTGAAGGTTCTGTAGGAAAACCTTTGTGAAAGCCATTTAAATTTAGAAGAGTTGATGGATTGCCCTTCCTTCCTTCCTTCCTTCCTTCCTTCCTTCCTTCCTTCCTTCCTTCCTTCCTTCCTTCCTTCCTTCCTTCCTTCTTCAAGTTCTTCATCAAGTACAAATAATCAATGACACTTAGCAAAGCTGCTACAAGTAGGTACAGAAAAGTCCTTGTTTAAAAGTAATATTTTTTAAAAAAATGTCTAGTAACCGTTCCCAAAATGATAAGATGGAGACTAAAACTGTCCAAATCAAAGGTTTATGTTTCACCACTTTATCTTTTGGGCTACAACATGGAAAGAGTGCCCTTGGAAGTAAATACATTTGAACTCAGTGAGACGTACTTCAGAATGAACTATATTTAAATGCACAGTTAATGGAGCAAGAACAATTCCCTTATATAAAAATATATTACCGTTCTTCTGCTGTCAGCCAAGATGGGAAAGTGTCAAGAAAACATCTTTGAGCAGCCTCTTTTCATCTCCCAGGCAGCAGCCTCTGGAACTGATCCAAACCGTTCAAATAAGATGAATAATAAATGTTATTTTCAGAGCAAATAATGTTTTTGCTATGTATTCTTAACACTGTTTTTTTTGCAGATACGTATGCACGCTTATCTATTACATCAATCTGAATGTGGTCCTTAATGTAGGTGATTCTCTGCGCAGCATAAGTCAATATTATTGATGTACTTTTGCTTTAAAAAAAAGGAAAATAATAATGGAAAATTCATTGTTTTCCAGAGGCTATCAAATTTACCAATTCCCACTCTTCATAATTAATAAGAAACCTGTCCTGTGTTGGTTTTATTATGCTTGCCTCTTTTCTAAGAGTTAGAAAGCTCTATATCGATGGCTTAGATCAGATGAGCTTTATAAAAACAGAATTCCCTTCCTGCATAAATATATCATATTGAAATAGTGAATGAAAACTTTGATCCATACTGATACGATCCATATGCCTCAACAGAGCCAGGAAATTATTTTGTTTCATGAGCATAACTCAGTAAATAATACCACAGGACGGATCAGGTTTACTATCGTTCACGTTGGTCTTACATTTAGTATCATTGGTTTCTAGTGAAACAGCTCTTCTGTTAGTGAAGAATTGTGTTGTCTCATTTACATACTTTTCTCATGAAAATGATATTACAGGGTTTATTGTTAGGTACTCCCAAATGAATTCTTGCATTAGCATCACTGCGCTACAAGGATAAAGTCACCACAATCATTGGAATTGTAATCTTAGAAAGTACCACTTCAATAATATATATTCCCTAAAGGTCAGATAGCATTTTCCTACTCACTTAGCTTCTGAAAATATAATTATTTTCCTAACAAACATGTTGGTTTGGAACTAAAAAAAGGAAGTAAAGAGATCTGATGTGTGAGTAATAAAAACAACAATATCTATTGATCTAATACAGTGTAAATCTTAATTTACAAGCACCATGGGGACCAGAATCTCCATTGCTAAGTGAGGCAGTTGTTATGTAAGTTATGTCTGTTTTTTTGACCGTTTTGCCACAGTTGTTAAGTGAGCCCCTGCAGATGTTAAATGAATTATGTGTCATTTAGCAAATCCAGCTTCTTCTGTTGACTTTGCTGGTCAGGAAAGTTAAAAATAAAAATAAAAGGTGATTACCTGACCCTGGGATGCTGCAACTGTCATAAATACATGGTAGGTGCTAAGTGCCCAAATTCTGGTCATGTGACTATGGGGATGCTGTGATGATCGTAAGTATAAAGACTGGTCATAAATAACTTTTTTTCAATGCGTTGTATCTTGAAATGGTCCCTATAAATGGCTGTAAGTTGAGGACTACCTGTATTTACATAATTCTGTCACATCTGCTAATATTAAGCATGATACATACATATATATGTAAACACAGACATGAAACACTGACATTAATATTTTGTGAGAGTATTTCAAGTTGTAGGTTTCCAAATGTGCACGGGAATGCATTCTCCATTTTAGAAGAACAGGTTTCAAACATGGAGTGCACTGGGGGCCCAGATCTTCCCTTCTTACATTTGTTACCCTACCCTCCTCATGTTAACATGAAGATATATTGTGAAACAGAAGGGGAACATTCAGCAAACATGATTACACTTCTCCATACCATCTGAAATCCTGATTGTGCTATAACTGTGTTTATTCAAATGCAGTTACAGCTTCACTGCAAATGTTCTCCAATAACATGGTATGGTTGAGAGTAGAGACAGATGGGTTGGGATATGTGTTCCTAGTTTCCCTTTATGCTTGGAATGTCTGGAAGCCAGAGACAGCCTGAAGCTGAATGCATTTAAACAATAGCAGTATAGAAGTTGCATATTCTTTCTTTTTTATGTCCCTTTCATCCCCACACATATAATTTATGTAGGGATTTTCCATAACTGGGATTAGGGGGGGGTTCAGCGTGGACTTATATAAGGAATTTAGGGAAGAACTGGACAAATACTGTACCTTATTAGAGAAATACGACAACAAGGAATCTAATTTAGAGCATTGATTAGTCCTGTGCAACACCTTAGAATTGCTTCCAGAACAATGTTTCTGGAACAAACAAGTAGTTCTCAACCGTTTGTTCAATGACTGTCCGAAGTTACAACAACAAAAAAAATACGGGTTGAAAATGTGGAAAATAAAGCAATTAAAAACTTCAGGATTATACTGCTTGTTTATATTGCAACATGCCACAGTAGTGAGCTGAAAATGGTTTGTGAATGATGGCAACATCTCTTTTACTGATGCACGTATCACTGTTGTAGCATCCCCTCAGTCATGTGATCAAAATTCATGTATTTATGATCGTTGTCACACCCCAGGGTCATGTGTTCACCGTTTGCGATCTTTCCAGTTGGCAACTGACCAACGTTAATGGGTGAGACCCGATTTACTGAACAGCCGCACGGCTCACTTAACAACTGCAACAAAAAGTTGTACAATTGGGCAGAACTCATGTAACAACTGCCTTGTTGTTTAGGCATGGATATCTGATCCCGATTGTGGCCCTAAAGTGAAGACTACCTGTAATAACGCTTCTAGTCAGCCATATTTTATCCCAGGATTCTGCTATTGCTTTCTAACGTTTTAATGGGATTCCAGGGAAAGTTGCAGCTGCTTTAAAATGGTACACTTGGCATTTATTGGATCAGATCTGAACTGCTGCATATTTACCTCAGATTGGATACTTTAAAGGTTACCCTTTGACCATTTTGATCCCTTCCCATCAGCTCTACTATCAAGTTTTGAGAAACAAGTGGCTAATAACAAACTAGTAACCAACATGAAATATCCATTTCCTCAGAAAATAGCATAAATTAGTACTTTATGGGGATATTACAGCTATATAGGGGGTGTTACAGCTATATAGCTGTAATTCTCTGGGAATAATCTCAGAATTATATATTTTAGAAGAAAGTTATTAAGCAATTATTTGGTTCCATTTTAACACCTCTTCAATTCTCCTTTAAAGCGTGATGCTTGTTTTTTACAGAGGGTAACTATGAATCTATGATCTTTAATCTATTATAACTTTGAAAATGATGGAAACGCAGCAAGACATATGATACTGAATGTTTTACTGTCATGGCATTTAATGTTGCCATAAACAGAAACTTCTTTAAGATGACTGGTGATCCTAATGTAATTGGCGAGTATCTATAAAATATGGGTTGAAAATGTGGAAAATAAAGCAATTAAAAACTTCAGGAATATACTACTTGTTTATATTGCAACATACCACAGTAGTGAGCTGAAAATGGTTTGTGTATGATGGCAACATCTCTTTTACTGATGGTAAATTCTGACAATCTCAATCCATTACTTTGAGATGATGCCTTTGATCCATTCCCCTGATCTAGCAAGAGTTCAATTTTTATAGTTCTAACCTTATTTTCATCTAATCCTAAATAAGTTTTATATCATTCTAGTTACATCAAACGTAAAAAAAACAAAAACAACAGAAGTTCTTATTTAAACAGGGTTTTGAGTTTTATATAAAACTCAAAGTCTGAGTCAGACTGCTAATAATTTTCATGGCTTTCATAAATAGGATATAAATAGAACCATAATTTGCCTTATTAGCTCTATGCCTAGTACACATCTCAAGTTTAATTGCCCATCAACATGACCAAAAATCAGGCTACATAAAAACAACCATTCAAACTCTGTTTGCATCAAAGCCAAAAATATTTCCTTGGATCAAGGACCAGCAAAAACTTGACGTAATAATAAAATAATGTGAACAGATTTCTTTTCGTTTTCTATTTTCCTTTTCCCTTATGATAAACATATTAACTAATACTTACTGGTTATCCAGAGGAACTAATATTAGTATGCTTTTTGGTAGAAGATCTTTAAATTGTCACTGAATTCATTTATAAATTAAATTAATGACATGAATTTGATTTATTAATTAAACGCATTATCCAAAATAAATAATCCCAAATTTCTCCTTATTTCACAGCCTGATCTGTAAAACCTGGATTTGTTCCATTATCTATGTTATATCAGTCTTGAAAATTAACATTTAATTTGCCCAATGAAGTTGTATTCAAAAGATTTAGCACCACTTCATTTGCAGCTGCTCACCATCCATTTTTTTTTTCATTCTCCAGTTAAACAAAAGACTATAAACTGAGTTCCTATGTGGCAGAGACATCTGGCCTTTCTTACAATTTATTCACTCCTTTAAAAAAAGAAAAGAAAAGAAATAATGGCAGTAGCATCTTCCTAAGTGTTATGCTATTCCCAGTGCTGCAGTAACAGTATGATGTCATGGGAACCACTTTGCTGCAAGGAAAAAAAAGCAAACCGTAGCCCGTTCATTTTTAAAAACAAACAAACAAAACAACAACAAAAAGTGTTGATAGATATGCATGTTCCTTTGCGTTGGCAAGAAGATTAAGAAAGCACACATCCCTGTAATTGTACCGAAGGGAAAAATGCTATGAAATAAATTGGTGGGCTTGTTCAGATTTTCTTTCATATGAGCATTTGCAATATTTTTACCCAAAATGCAAAGAACTATTTATTTAAAAAGGAATATAGGTAAAGGGAGAACCAATGATCAGTAACATCAGTGACAGTATTCATAATGTGTGTCAGATGCCAGCAACTAGAACCACTTGTGAATAATCTCAAGGAGAAGCTTTATTGCCAGTCACCAATGTTACAAGAATCTTACCAGAGTTACTGCATTCCCTTGGGGGTGACAAGATAAGGCTTTAAGGATGGAGGACATCTGGCCTGCGTTGTTTACCGCAGTGCAAGGACTCTAAACGCAGCCCTCTCTTAATACCTCCCTTCAGTCTAGCAATAGCAATAGCACTTAAACTTATATACCACTTCACAGTGCTTTACAGGCCTCTCTAAGCAGTTTACAGAGTCAGCATAATTGCCCCCAGCAATCTGGGTCCTCATTTTACCCACCTCGGAAGGACGGAAGTCTGAGTCAACCTTGAGCCTGGTGAGATTTGAACTGCCAAATTTGCAGGCAGCCAGCAGGCAGCAGAAGTAGCCTGCGGTACTGCACTCTAACCACTGCACCACTACATTCTAGCTGGAGATTTCACCACAACTGACCATAATTGTTACAAAACTGAACACAAGACAACATCACAAAGCACTGAATTCATATTGATGTATAGAAAAGTTACAGATATATGCATGCATGCATATATAAACATATATTTTAATTGCCATGGCATCAATAGGAAGTCTCCCACTATGCCTGAAATGACACTATAGTACTAGTCATTCAAGGGAAATATTAGGAAGTTCATGAAAATATTACACTGAGATAAAACAATACTAGCATAAAATTTAGAAAAATCTTAGAAAAGATTCAAAATAACATTAAAAGATTGACAAGGGGAGGCAGAAAAAGAAATAGACTATCGTAGAAAATTGCCTGAACGCTCTACACTTCAGTGTTTGCTACATGCAGCTATTATCAGCAACTGTAAAATAGATGCAGTATTTATTTACTCAATAGCCTGAGAAACTGCAGGGACAAAACAGGGTACTGGAGGAAATATAGCGTACAGAAATAAAGCATCACATTCATTCATTTACTTCTAAATTATATCACAAGAAATACGCAACATTGTATTGTGATGCATCCTGTTCTGTACAAAAGATACCTCCATTTTGAAATGAGGGAGTCTGTTTATTGATTTATTTGTTCATTTATCTAATTTATATAGCCTTCCATCTCACAAAAAAGTGAGGCTAGGTGTTGTACAATTAAATTGTAAAACATATTTTTTTTTAAAAAAAATATTATTCATAAAAAAAAACACCACAAAAGCTAAGAGAGAGCGACATCATTGGTCCTCTGGAGGTTTGAGGCCTGATGGAATAACCAGGTTTTGAAGGTTTTCCAGAAAATTGGCAAGGATTAAACCAGCCTTATTTTGCACTGGGGACGGGAAGGGGGAGGGAGAGAGTACATTCCATAAAGTGAGTGCCATGGCAGAAAAGACCAAGTCTCGCTCTTTAACAGATGGGACCGGTAGCATATCTCTACTGCTCGATCTGATAGGACAGGCAGATATAATTGAGGAAGGGCGGTTTCTCAATTAAACCCTCTCGGGGGCTTTAAAGGTCTAAGCCAGCATCTTGAAATAGACCCAATGCAGCTTTTAGCAAGCAATGCAGCTTTTAGAACCTGGGCTGTTCTAGAGGCACACCCATTGCACCCATTGCTGCATTTTGCTGAAGCTGAAACTTCTGGGTATTCTTCAAAGGAGCCCCACATAGAGTGCATTGCAATAGTCCATCTGGGAGGTAACCAGGGCATGAAGAACCTGAGTAGGGATCCTTGATCCAGGAACATATGTATCCCATGCCTGGGTCTGAGTCCCAATTGAAGAGGATCCAAAATAATCTGCTTCCTCCGAGATACTCTGAAGCTGTCATGGAATCAGCTTCTCAATTACCTTCCTGCAAAGGGTTAGATACTGGATGAAAATTATTCACTGTAATAGCAATAGACTTATATACCGCTTCACAGTGCTTTACAGCCCTCTGTAAGTGGTTTACAGAGTTAGCCTATTGCCCCCAACAATTCTCATTTTACCAGACTCAGAAGGATGGAAGGCTGAGTCAATCTTAAGCCAGTGAGGATTGAACCCCTGGCAGTCAGCAGAATTAGCCTGCAATATGGCAACGCCACAGGTCAGAGTGCAGAGCGGATGGAGTCCAGAGATGGCTTCTTGAGCAATGGGTGAACCAAGACTCTTTAAAAGGTGAAGAAACCTCCCCCTCCCTCAAGGAAGAATTGAACATCACTGCTCACACCACAATCCTTGGCCACTTTAATAAGCCAGGAGAGACACGTATCTAAAGAGCAGATACTTAAGCTCACAGTTGTAAGGACCCTACTGCCTCAGGCCCAACAGGTTCAAACATTCCTAGATAGTCAGGCAAGACTCTTCCCCAGTCATCTGCCTGGGACCTGCAACCAATGTCCAACTGTGAGTGAATTTCAGTGACTTTGTCCAACAGACAATGAACAATTTTTTTCCACATGCTCCTTGAATCCCCTCTACCTTTGAGGGCATGTGTCACCTGAAACAGGATCCCAGGATGACTATCGACAGACACGTGTGGAGAAGTGCTTATGCTTGACCACCCTTACCACCACAAGACAGACCTTTATCAGCAGCTTTAACCCATGTTCAGTCAAGTTCATCCCCTATTAAACACCAGTGAGGCTGTAGACATTTATTGTCTTGTTTCATCCATCTCAGATGTTCCATGAACCATGGGGAGTGATGGGACCCTTGAGAAGTCGTATGGACACAATCTAATCCGAAGTCTCCCCTGCTCTCCTATTCCAAGTAGCAACCAAAGTTTCATATGGCCTGTACAGCAAACCAGCACTGAGGTGTGGTTCCCATACCTATCACTAGATCCATAGACCTGATAAATATGACAAGCATGTCAGCGCAGCAAGCAGGGCCCGTCATCCAAAAACAAAGCCCAAACGAGTCCAAATCTACGCCCTAGTCCAAAATCAATCCAGCCTCTGTCAAGTTAGGTGCCAATAAGACATTCCCCTAACAACTCACCAAAAAAGAAAAAAAAAAGAGATTAATATGAAGACAGGCTATCCATGGCTCCTGCTTTCTCCACTGCCCTGTGCGTCTGTCTTGCACCAGCACAGCACAAATTTTGGGCAGAGAATATGTTTTGCATGCTTCAGCCCATTATCTGATTTTCCACAGCTTAGCCTGAGTTGTAATAAGACAGAAAGAAAAGCCATACTGCTGTATATCTAGCAAGTTGGTTTTAGATTCTGGTTTTCCATTCCAAATATTTAGCAAACATCTGTTACCCATTCCTTGGTCCATGGCATCGCTATAGGATTGTTATAGAACTCAGAAGAGGTTTCATCATTTTTGACCTTTTCCTTAAAGAAGACCAACCGGAACTCAATTATCCTAATGCTGTAAATGTGGTATTTACTAACAGGCCCCAAAATTTTGCCCAATCCCAAGTATCCTAGTGGCAATACTATTGTACAGTTGCTATGTTTTAAATACCCAAAAGGTCATTTTCCAAAGTTGTCATAGGCAACAGAGTTGTTCATTGTAACTGTGCCACTCAGAACGTACTCAACATACAGCAGCTATTTTGAGTCTGTCACTTTAAGTGGCTACAATATATATCTGCAGTTTTTAACTTTATGTCAAGCCCATCAGTGCAATGACTGCACAATGCTGTCTGTATTGCTTAGTTCTGCACAACTAAAAACTTTTTCAGTCCAAATTCCTAACATTTGTCTTCCCTACTTTATTTCTAATGCAACCTTAAACATGGAGGCAGGAATGGGGAGAGTGAAGACCAGAAGATGGCAGGCATTAAATTATTGACTAAGACTGATTCTCCTTCCTACTGGTTTACATACTTTATTATTAGAGGATAGATTTCAAACTATGCCAAAGCAAACATTTTACAATAGGGGTGTCAAATTTGCATCGTCATGGCAACCTCACGTGAAGTATTGGGACTTTTTCCCCCTTCACTAAACCGGGCATAGGCATGGCCAGCGCATGACTCATCCGGCCCCAGCTCACGAATTTGACAGCCCTGATTTACAATAATGTCTCCCAAGGTTTAACACTTAGCGGTTTTTGAGCATGCAGTAACAATGTTCAAGCCATTCCTGTTTGATTTATAACAGTGGTATCCAGGGGTGGGTTGCTGCATGAAGAAGTTCGGGCGAACTTCGTGCTCTGAGCTCTGGCTGGGCCCACCCACTCACCCGCCCTTGCCCTAAGTTATCGCTAAATAATTCACCTTTCCGCCATCCCTGCTGCTCAGGTGTGCTCCGCCCCGCCCCTGCTGCACTCACCGGAGCTGCTATCATAATCATCTGCCTCCCTGTAGCTTCGCCAAAGCCCCAAATCGAATGCAAATGTGCACGCGCGACCAGCAGACCTCTTGCCAAGGCAAGAGCAGCCTGCCTCTGGAGGTATCCAAACTTGATGAGACTTATGGATTTCAAAGCTCAGAATTCCCCAGCCAGTCATGGGAGTTGAAGTCTAAAGTCTTAAAGTTGCCAAGGTTGGACATCTCTGATTTAGAAGGTCAAATTAATGGAGGACACACCATCCACTTTTTTCATGATTGACAATTAGAGGCATCTCCTGACACCAGCTGCATGTCACATGGAAATGAATGTCCCAATCTAGAGAACAGCTTTTAACCTAGTTCAATGAAATGTCCTCTATTTAATGCCATGATGAGGTAGATACAGGAAAGTTACCACAGCTAATACCAATACAAACCTACATGGCATGGGATGTATTAAGCACATCTTCCTACATTGTCAGTTTTACCACACAGAACCCTAATTTTTCTGCTTCTGAATACTACTACTACCATTACTAGATTAACACCCAACAGTATGTAGAGTTTCTGGTGTCTGACCATAATCCTGAGATGATATCCAGATTCTGTTTGGCTGCATGTAAAATAAGGCATATTTTAACGAAAAACAGCTTAAGTTGATTAGATATGGCTTACTCCTAACATTGAGTTTAGGACTGACTTTTTTTTTTATTAGCAATACCACTACTACTTAAATGAAGTTTTTTCCCTCTTAATTAAAATTTTTATTTTCTATTTACCCTGTCTTTTAATCCTTTTAGTTTTATCCTTAGGCTTACTATTAAGTGAATTTTTAAACTTCCCTTAGTTAAAATTACCATTCTACCTTCTGTCATTTATTTGAATCTCTTTAGTTTCATCTTTAAAGCTACAATTACATTTGCTGTATGTTGGTTATTAACTGCAATAAAGAGTGATGTGATTTGATATTTACTGCCCTGGGTGTCTATAAGTTTGTTTCATTGCTCAGAGCTCCTCAATGCACCAGGGGATATTTTGGCTTTTCCTAGCTACTGTAGAGAGGATGCTGAAAAACAGAAGCAGCAATGGCTCTTCTTCTTTCATCTTCTGTCATTGGAATATAGCAGTAGTCCAATATCTAAGGAGCTGCCACAAAGAAGAGTCAGCCAACCTATTCTTCAAAGTATCTGAAGGCAGGACAAGAAGCAATGGATAGAAACTAATTAAGGAGAGAACCAATCTAGAACTAAGGAGAAATATTCTGATAGTAATTAGAAAAATTAATCTTGCTTCCAGAAATTATGGGTGCTCTAACATTGGAAATTTTTAAGAAGAGATTGGACAACCGTTTGTCTGAAATGGTATAGGGTCTTCTGCTTAAGCAGGGGCAACCTGCTAGAAGACCTAGAAGACCTTCTATTATTCTGTTATCCTTCTATGGTAAGACCAAGGCCTCAAAATTCTAGCTATGACACTGAAAACATTCCTCAGAGCATTCAGAAAACCTATTTCCACTACTCTTATTCCATCTTAATTGGTCCACCTAAAGAGCCAGCTGGAATCTCAATAAGAAGTGTGATGTCCATTGATGATCCTTTTCTTCCATTCAATCAGGTCTATTTCTCAATTCCCTTCAATTTTCTTGACAAGGTTTCTCAGAAATGGTTTACCATTGCTTCTTTCCTAGGGCTGAAAGAAAGTGACGGGCCAAAGTCACCCATCTGGCTTTGTGAGTTCTAGTCCTGCCTCCTGGTTTCTAGCCTGATGCTTTAATCACTACCCCAAATTGGCTCTCTAGACATTTATTATCATTCCATAAAACATGAAAAGTATGTTTTAGAAATTCTCTAAATAAACACTTTGCCATGTTTAGTGATAAAGCAGTAGATCAATTGACAAATATCAGGTGAGGTGAGAAGTTTTATAAATCTTTGCAGCTTGCACACGAATAAAGAACATTACATGACTTTCAGTACTTTAATTGGTAATTATAAAGGGATATGTTTAAATGCATGTGTCTATTTTTTAAACACTAAACACAGACCTAAAATCAATGACATGGCAAAATTATTCACTTAACAAAATCATATGCATAAGAAAGTTCACAATTATTTTGAAATAATGAACTTAATAAGCATTGCAGAGACACTTTAAAAACAGGAGTGAGTGGGACAACCAACCCAACCCTCTGTGACATATTATGAGAACTTTACGTGAGGACACAAATAAAGGTTTAAAACCTGCAAATACTAATTCTTGAAAATGTGCTGCAATCTTATCGGATGATAGGTGGAGATTCCAGTCCACCTGTAGTAATTGGTCATTTAATTATGATGATTAAATTTACCAGTAGTAATGGAATAGTAGCCTGGCCAGCATAAGATACTTTGGTAATAATTGTGACCCTCACATCACAGAGACAGTTGTATATTCTGGACAGCATATATTGTGAGTTTTGTTCCTAGTTGTTTTATTAGGTGGATGTGAAAAATACAGATTTATTGCATTGATTTTCTAAGGCCCTTTTTAATTAAGAGTCAATGAAATTAATATGAACTTTTTAAAGTATGGGCTCAATCTTTCTATCACTCTAGGTTTGTTCCTTCATATATGTGAGTGATATGCCTGGGTATATTTTTTGTTATTTTGCTTTTCTTGACTGCAATCATCACAGAGTTACCCACTTCATTCTAACAATAAAAGATCTCCCAGTGTTTTGCTGATGCAACAGGAAACATTGCTGTCAATTTTTAAGGTCCAAAATACAAAAGGTCCGGTTTTGTTGGAAAGAGAACTCTTATATGGCCTTCAGTCCATTCCCAATGTACACATTTTGAGACATACTGGTAGAAGAAATTCATGAGTATGTTAGGAGGTAAAGTATGTTCAGGAAGGTTTTGAATTATATGAATGAAATCACGTGTTATGATATTGTTGGTGAAAGAGAGCCTTTGTAGATTCTGCTATAAGTTTTTGGAATTCCAGGGCAAGAGAAAACCATGACCTTCCACCTGCAGGTTAAAAAGAAATAACCATCCTTAATAATTGAAGTGTATTAGTTTTGTTGTTTATCATTATCTTTTACTTATAATTGCTATAGTGACCCTATATTACTGTTTGATTTTGTAAGCACTTAATGGAAAAGCAGGATACAAGAATTGAATTAATCAATCAATAGACATTTTCTCTAGGTTAACTATTTTCTTTGGTTCATGAATTTTCCTTCTCTTTGTAACTAGGTTAAGTAATGTCTTCTTTCAAATACAGCTTGATGTCGGTGACTGCATGGACATGTCTTTATATGTCAGGCCCAGTCCAAGAATTACAATCAAAGTTTAGTTCTTTAATTGCTCATAACATGTAGATAGAATCTTGCCAGACTAAACCTAAACTGCAAACCTGAACAGATACACCCTTGGAGAGTCTAGGGAGTGGATGTCTTTACTCATTTTCTGTGTGTCTGATCTACTTCTAGACTGTGTTGTCTTTTATGTCACCCCCTTTGGAATGTGCTCCCTTTTTTTCTGGGAAACCACCATTCCACTGTAGTCCATCACACCATTTTCCCCTGCACAGACATAATCCTTCACAGTACAGTTTCCTTAACACCAGTGTGCATGTAGGGTTTGTTTGTTTTTTTCATGGCCTTATTACAAGATCTATTTCATAATTTCTCAATCTATGTACAGTACAGATCTATGATTTTCTGGTTATCCCTCTGTAGTGCTTCAATGCATTTACCCATAATTCACATTCACACATTCATTACTCTAAATTTCCTTACCATTTCCCAAAGGTTTCCCTATATATTTTCCTCTATATTTAGATTGTAAGACTCGGTGCAGGGACCATGTCTAATTATTCCATAAATTGTACATAGCTGCTATTGAATAAATATTTGACCAAAGGAAATGATCCTCATCTGTGACTCAAACTAATTTTAACATATATTCTTGTTTTCGATCATTTTTTTTAAAAAAACAACAACAGTTCTTTATTTTTAAGAATTATTTTTACCCTCAATCATCAAACAGGTTTTGTTCATGTTGTTCACTGCAACAATTACCTGGCTTGGATGCCACTCATTTTGTCTTAAAAAAAAATCTGGAAAAAAAATAAATAATGGGTCTTAAAACACAACAACACTAAGAGAGTTTCAGTCCTATCCTGTCACTTAGAGAACTAATTGCACCATTACATACTGCAATTACAATTAAAGATTTTCAGCTGATGAAAGGCATGTTCACTGAATTCTCATTATCTGGTGTTGCCTTGCTCATACTCAAGAATATCGTGATTTTGATGAAACAAAATCATCGCAAGCAGTTCCATTTCTCAGGTAACACAAATAATCATAGGCTAGAATCCAGTACACAATTAGACACTGAACTAATTGGGAATCCAAACCGACTGTATTTTGTTTTTATTTCCCTCCCTTCTCTTAGAGCTTCGTGACTCGAATTCCAGATATTTGGTAAACCCATTTTCCAGTATCAGTGACCATGTACTACAGAGAGAGAGAGAGAGAGAGAGAGAGAGAGAGAGATGAAAGGAAGAGATGAAAGGGAGAGAGAGAGAGATGAGGGGGGGGAGAGAGAGGGATGAGAGAGATATGAGAGAGAGAGAGAGAGAGAGAGAGAGAAGAGAGAATTGCCTCTTCAGAAAAATAATAACTCCTCCCAGGATTTGCAGTGAAAGTGAATTATGTGATTTTAAAATTTACTTTTTAAAATAGGTTGATTTACTTAGTGTAGGCACTATAGATTAAGTTGCTCAATTGGATTCCTGTCTGTAATGCTGCCTACCTCACTAGAGAATTTCCAGAGTGGCTGTGTTGCCTATGAAATGTTTGCCATTTACAAGAATACAGGTGGTTCTCAATATTCTGCCATTTACTGAAGTTGCAACAATGCTGCAAAAAACGACTCTTACAATGGATTCTTGCATTTATGATTGTTGCATTCCCACATTCATATGATAAAAAACTGGAGGCTTGGCAACTGGCATGTATTTGTGATGTTGCAGTGTCCCAGGGTCATGTAAAATGGCATTTGTGACCTTCCCTGCCATCTTCCAACAAGCAAAGTCAATGGGAGAAGCCAGATTTATTTAATAATCCACTGACTCACTTAACACCCTTCTTAGTTAGCAGTAGAAATTCTGGTCCCAATTTTAGGCATAAGTTGAAGTCTATCTGTGGTTATCATTTGCAGGAAGAGCTGCACATTTCTAAGTTGAAATTTCTTAAGAGTTCTAGATTTCTCCTCTGCTTATATCTAAGGAATTACATCTTATTCGCACATAATCAGGCAAATCATTGGATAACAGCAGGAATTTGTTAACCATTACTAATAATGGACACTACACCTTTAGAACAATTTCTTCGAAGAGTATCTGGTAATAGTATAATTCATAATTCTGCTATGTTATTGGGGTGGAAGTAGGGAGTCAAATCTAAAACTGTATTTTACAATTATGAAAAAGAGTAAATCATGTTCATCTTTTCCATTTCTTTAAACTACAACTCAGAATAGTTTTATTTTGAAATTATTTTGATGCAATTTGGATCAAACTTTAATATCAGCCATTGTTTTACCTGTCAAAATATTTTAAATTTTCTGAAAAATTGAGTTAACAGGATAGCATTAACACAATGCTGAGCTGTTTTGAGTGTAACCACCATATTTGAAGCCTGGGCAGCAGACAGCTTTGGAGTTCTTCATTCTTATAATCCCAGCCATGAGTTTGGAAGCTTGAAAGCTTTTGGGCTACCATATTATCTGAATTGAACAATCTTAAAAATGACAACTTTAAACAAATCATACCATATAGAATTGGCTTGCTCCAGATAACCAAAATTAGGATTGAATAGAATGTAGGCTTAGGAAACCAATTTGAACTCTATTTAATCTAAAAAAAGAAAGCTTAATCTTGTTTCTGATCCTTAGCAACCAAATTGAAAAATGAAAAAAAAGAGGGAATGTGTATTAGGATCACAATTTCAGATTAATCTGAATACAGCGATTGACTTTAAAAAAATAAATAAATCCGCAACTGTGGCAACTTTGTTTTCTACAGGAAATACACTGTATTTTGGTTTTCCTTGCTTAGATCTTCTAGCTGAACAAATTTCATTTGAATTAGCCATGTCATCTTTTCCATCTGTATCATTTCTTTGTTTCAGGGTCCATCAAGTTATTTCCTGTGAAGCTCATTTCCTTTACTTCTTTTCATGAGCAGTTACAACAGAGTCATCCTGTTTAATGGCCCTTATACATGATGATAATGTTCAATGCCAGTGTGATCTCCTGAAGTACAAAAAGTCATGAGCCCTTCTATATGTGAATTGCTTGTCATTTAAATGTGTTCTTTCTTCAGCCATGGTAGATAATACCGCCACTATCCAAACAGTTTAAGCATGTAGCAACATAATCACATGCATTTTCCATGAATTAAGTATGATCAAGGGTGCCATTTAAATTTCTCTCACTTAATATTTGGAAGCTTCATGAAGCAAGCAAAATATTGTTGGCATCTTTCCCCATTCCACTGTTGTGGAAACGAATTATGGAGGATGTTCCTGTGAGAAATATATTTTATTATGGTAGAAAAATATGCCTTTATTTGACACGTTTCTTTTAAGAATAGGTATTTCATTGTCTTTTGCTTCTTTTTTGCATTTTTAAAGCATTTTGCATATATAAATGAAAGATTTTTCTAAATGCAGGGTGTTTGTTTCCTATTATTGTACTATTGAATTCAGAACATTACTTTTCCTTACAGGAGACAATACCCCGTTGAAGAATATCAGCCTTTTATTATAATACTTGTGTATTTCTTTGTTATTCTTTAGAATGTTTTTAATCATGAAAAAATCAAGAGGGATTTGTTTGACTTGATTTAGTTAGTAAATATTTTGTACAAATAGTGCAATGAAAGTAATGGTGTATCAATAAGCAGATTAAGAAACCATTTTTATTGGACTATCTAATTATCATTTCGGTCGTGTTGTCCCTGGTGATTTAGGATTATTCAGTTTTTAAATGAAACCATCAAATTCTGCATGCACGAAATAATTGTGCAATATTCAGAATTATAAGAAAGTGAATTCTGGCACTGAAGTGACTGAATCTCTTAAACTAAAGACATATGCCAGTATCAAAACACACAATTCTTGTAACAAATGCATTTCCTGGTACAATGCAGACCCTTGATTAACCACTGTTTAAAAATTCAGATGAGTTAATCTGAATCAACTCAATTAGGATCAATGGAGTTTTCCTTGGCAAGTTTACCTGACTGTAGTGGCACCATTCTAAAGGAAAATATCTATCCTTTTAATTTTGCACAATGCTCCAGGGTGAGACTCTTACGCAAAATAAAAACCTGTCTAGCCATCTGGACTACTTAAAGTCTTTCTCCCTCAAAATACAGGAAGAGTAAGGCAAGGCAACCGGCCTTCCCAAGTCCAGACAGCTGCTCAAGAACGTCATAAACTCATGGACAACCTGGGTGCTGTTCTTACACTGTTCTTTCTTGATAATCAACAAGACATCTCTGCTGATCCTGTTTTGTAAAGTCTTACATTCTCAGAAACATCAGGACAATGATGCTAACAGCAAACCAGACCCTACAGCTCACCCCGATGTTTCCTTTGCTCATACGCCTAGACTAGATGTACTGTCATATGCGCCAATAAACGTTCACACATAAGTTTAGAGATGTTGTCTAATGTGATATATATTGTCCCCTTCTGGAAATGCCACTCAGGATTCTATGTAGGATAAACTTTGGAAAAGTATGACTAGACACAAATTTGACATCAAGACTCAAAGTAAAGGCAAATTTAGTATTAGAATACTTCAGCTTCCCAGGACATTCTATATCAGACCTCAAAATGACTGTTTTGGGGGAAAAATGGGACTGTAACTCCACCATTGAGCAAGAGATTGCTGAGCTAACATATATCAAATGGTTTAAGGCAATTTCAAAAGAGCTCCACAAGTTCAATGAGCATTTAACACATTACACTTGTTGAGTTATAAGGTTCTAGTAATCTGTCTCACATGAAACCTCCATCTACAGAACAAGCCTGTTTTTCCCTTTCTTTCCCAAACATCATTTCATCCCAATTTAAATCCTACATCTGTGTAATCATTCTGTGCCTGTAATGAAGAGGTGCGCTTCATAAAATCAAATCCTTTTAATGAAAAGTATTACTTAGAGAAGATGTTGCAGGGTCCTTCTGATTAGTAGTTTAACAGGTAACACTGAAATTTTCAGCAATAGGAGTGTATGTTCTGTGGGTGGAGCAAACTGCAACCCTTGTGGGGTTGAAGAAAGGTTTTATGAAATGCCTTGTAAACTGCTAGTATGAAAAAGTGCTTCTGGTAGGCTAGCTTTGTCCAAGGGTTCAGGAAACATTCTTCAACTCTTTCATGAGAAAACTCCGTTGTAAAAGTAGTTGTGGCTAAGAATACTTTTTTAAAAAAAGAAAAAAAGTATGCTATTATTGTCCTGGGCATAATTTGGTTAGCTTTTGCTACTCATCCCATAAATATTTGTTTAGTGAAAATTAGCAAGGTTTTCCTAAAGCAAAGATGAGAGAGGGAGGGAGAGAGAGGAGTGGAGAGAGAGAGAGAGCGAGAGCTATAGACCTGAGTCCCATAGCAGCTATACTTAATACTTTTTAACTTCAAGATGATGGTAGATATAATCCAATAAATCTGGAAAGTGTCACTTAGAGAAACCTACTCCTTAGAATGACTACACAAATATTAATTTTTCAAATGGACACTACGCTAATGCTTTATATGAAGCACACTGGATATTTATGATTTATGTAGCTGAATAAGCAGGATTGTGTCCATCCCACAGCTACTAATAAAAGTCCTAGCTAATGGTGAAAATTGTAATATCCTCTAAATACATAGATTAATTGCACATAACTATATACGTTCTATAGCAAAACATGTAGTTCTGAACTTATGTCTGACTTTCTTACTCCCAACTGCTTTCCAATAAAACACAAAAACCAGAATATATTAATTTATTAGAAAGAATCTATAAATAGCAACATTTAATGCGCACCCAGATGATGGTGCAGCATTTTATTTAAGCACAAATGGTTATAGTGATAATAATAGCTCAAACTATCTTCCTTCTTTGGTTTGTTACAATGAGTTGTTTTCTGATTAAAATTATGCTGCAAGCATGTAAGATCATTATTTGGGGAGAAATCTTGGCCAGCAGATTTTTGAAGAACCTTAATTTGATAATGCTCTTTAGAAAAATGTGTCCTTTAAAAAAATAGAAATATGATTGAAAAACTCTTGGCAACAATAGCAGCATTTCCATCATGTTATGACAAGCCCCCCCTAAGCTGTCAATACTGCCGGCCTTAAAAAGAAAATAATCAAACCTGAAACATGTTTCCTTTTATGAATTTGTTTTATAATAATTCATTTAAGTGTCCAGGGTACAGATTCTACTGCTGTAGCCTGAATGATGCTACACACTGTACTGCTTCTGCCTATAAATAAGTTAATAAAAGAACACTGTAATCTTTTCTAAAGATTAAGAAAAACCTTCTAAATAAGACAGGATCTGTAAGAAGAACAGCTCATGATACATAGTTTTGTAATAGACAGTAGAAGTTTTCTGGTGAGATTGTGAGTTTCTTAACAATAAAAAAAAAAATCTAGCTCAATGATATACAAACTATTCAAATAAATTATTTCAGAATAGATAGAATAATTTGCAATGCATGTATCAGTGTAAATCCCAAAGGTGCTTTTTCAAGAGGCAACTAGACTTACTGGTTTTTCTTTGAAGACGTTTCACTTCATATCCAAGAAACTTCTTCAGCTCTGACTAGATGGTGAGAAATGGAAGGCATTCAGACAGCTGGTCATTTGCATTCTTTTAGAGAGCCGTTGAGGTCACCTGGAGGTTTATTTGTGTCATCAGGATCACCTGAGTAGTGTAAATTGGTGTGGAACCTTCTTGGAATTGTTGAAAGGACTGTGTTGTACACTGGAGATGGATGATGTCGTATCCCCCCCCCCTCTGTTGAGAGAGGACTGTTCAGTGTTGACACAGATGGCC
>JANHFL010003013.1:246024-257297 GCA_032468155.1 Oxyrhabdium leporinum
GTAAAATGAGGACCCAGATTGTTGGGGGCAATAGGCTGACTCTGTAAACCACTTAGAGAGGGCTGTCAAGCACTGTGGAGCGGAATATAAGTCTAAGTGCTATTGCTATTTATATCATTGTTCTTGCAGTCCTGTAGCTCCTAATTTGAAGGCGACATCTTCTAGTCCAACGCCTGCTCATGCAACTCTCAAAGAACTCTCCTTTGAGACTGAAGATACTGGAGAACTGATTTCAGATTCTTTTGTTATCCAAATGAAACTTTCTGCAATCATCGTATCATCTCTGATACTGTAGCTCCAATGCTTGTAGAGTGGTTCAGAGTGTACAGATTGCTGCATATTAGAAGATAACAATTTGGTGGATGGGGCCATCTCTAAATCAGTGGGCCTCAAATCCCCTACAAATGCCTGTAGTGGATGCAATTTGGTTAAGGTGCTGGCCTAGAAACTAGGAGACTCTGAATTCTAATCCTGCCTTCGGCATGAAAAACTAGCTGAGTGACTTTGGACCAGTTGTTTTCTCTTAGGTCAGCTTACTTCAAGGGTTGTTGTTGTGGGGGAAAAATAAAAGAAGGGAGGAATATTGGTATGTTCGATGTCTTGAGTTGATTATGAAAAAAAGGATGGGCTAAAAAGAATCTAAAAAACCCACTATGTCACCCTTACTTCTTCTGTGTAGCAAGAACATAGTAACACCGTTGGTGAATGCCTGATCTTTACATTTTCTAAATTGCAAATGGAATTTTACCTATAAAATTGCTGGAATGTTATAAAACTACACAATGAAAGATACAAAATTTCAAAGAAACACACATACATTTTACACCCTTGAAATAGAATTCCACTAAACGTGTTGAAATAGAATAACCACAAAACTTGTTACAATTTACCTTTGCAAAAGCATGTCTGGTTTAGATTTTAAATAATATTCTGTTTCTCCAATTACATTCTACAGTATCTGTATCATGTTCAGATATTTTTATATGTGGTCTATATGCCCTATTAAAAATATGAGCTTATGTCATATTATTCACTTATGCTAAATTTGATGTATGTTCTCCTTACAAAACAGAAACATGTGCGGGCTAAAGCAGCATTGCTGAACAGCATATATGCCAACATATTTCCTACACATCCTCAAAAGTGGATGTTTAATAACTGCAAATTTGAACCTGAGAAAAGTGATATTTCATAGCACGGGAATTTCAATATGATCAGAGTTATAAAAAGTATGCAAGTCAGTGGAGAGAATAGAGGGGTTTTTTTTTTTTGTTTTTGTTTCAACAGTCCTTGTATTTTAGGCTCCATTAACTGGAGGCGATTCCAGAGTGCAGTCTAATCGAACTAATATCCTTCCTGTTCCCAGTGGATTAATTGAATCAAGGAAGCTTAAATAAAGAACCCAATAAATGATGCTGAGCCAAGAGAATGATGACCACTATTAACAATTTGGAGAAGGCTAAGGAAACCAGTGACTAGGATAAATAGCATGGTCTTTGCAGACAGGAAATGCTCACAATGGATTGAACGTTGGGTTTTTATGTGCCTAACATCAAAATTATGCCTAATTTCATTTTGTTTTCTTAGCTTACTGTCTCCTTTATTATTATTAGAAGTAGACACTTCACGTAACGATTTTGCATATTGTAAACAGAAATAGAGCAAATTCTGGGTTTTTTTGAGTAATATGCATAAAGTAAAACAGACAACAGGAGAGTTATAAATAGAAATCTAAAAACACACAGAATATTAATAGAAAAGAATATTTGTAGCTCAGGGTTGAATTGCGGGGTGAAACATCTGCAAGAAAATCACCAAGTTGAAGAGCACCAAGGACACACACACCCAGAACATTTCTTGTAGTGCAACTACACACCCCAACACAAAACTTGAAAGCACCAAGGACTCCACAGCCCAACCCTGAGCTATCTATATTCTCTTCTAATGAATGCCAAACATAAAATCACAATCTCTCCAAGAAAAGGGGTTAATATTGTAATATTATATATGTGGGGAGAGGAAGGGGGACACAAGGGGAACCAAGAAGTAGTGGGACAGTAAGTTTTACAAAGAGTTCTTCAAACTTTTCTCTATTTATACCTGTCTTTATTGTCATTTCATTTTTGTGAAATTGACAACTAATTCCCATCCCTTCACCCACGCTGGGTTAATAAGTGACTGGTATGATGAGATTGGGAATGCAGTAGTATGTAATTCAAGCCTGGTTTTCTTTGGAGAGCTCAGATTCAAAGAGGAGTGGTGCGGTGGCCTAGGGGCGGAGCTCTCACCTCACAATCAGGAGGCTGTGAGTTCGAACCGAGGTAGAGGCAGGTATTTCTGTCTCTGGGCACACTGAGAATATATCTGCTGCAAAAAACTCCACATTGGCGACAGGAAGGGCAAAGAAGTTTAATATCCGAGGGCAAACTGATTTGAGCTATTGCAAGATTTGATTTAAAAATGTACACAGCCAATAGAAGGGAAACATGACAGCCTCTGGAGCTGCTTTATTTTTTGGCAGAATGGGTTCTTCTCAACAGACAGAGCCTTTAGAGGACATTACATTTTGGTCAAATCTCTTAAAGAATTTCTTTGCAACATTAAAAAAACATATATCTCTGCGTCACTTTTAAAATAAACAACATTCTAAAATTGTCAAGATGTTGGCCACAACCATGTAATCAACATGTATTGCACATGAAAGAAGCATGAAAAAATAAGTCTTTGTGCAACTCTGGCATCCATCTAGAGTTCCTGACTCCAGTCTGCAGATATCTTTGATTGTGGAATCCTCTGTGAATTTTTCATGTTTTGCCAACCAGTTCAACTGTTTAAGAAGTGAAGTTTTCTGCCAATAAGAAGTACATACAATTGACTAATGGGAGATCAGTAAACAAACAGCTTTATTACCCAATGCAAAGGATACCATTTGTGTGTGTGTGTTTATAAAAATAATATTAGTGAAACCATATGACCATCAAGTGTTTGTTAAAGTTCTCAAATGAATCTTTTGAGTCATTCTAAAGAAGATAAATGAGTCACTGACCCCTACCGACAATTCTTGGGTGGAAGAACAGAACTCAGTTCCTAACTCAATAGCAGAAAGTGCAGGTAGTCCTCGATTTACAACAGTTCATTCAGTGACCATTCAAAGTTACAACGCCACTGAAAAAAAGAGACTTATGACCATTTTTCACAGTTACAACCTTTATAGCATCTCCATGATCATGTGATCAAAATCGAGGTCCTTGGCAACTGACTCATACTTATGATGGTTGCTGGGTCTCAAGGTCATGTGATCACTTTTTGCGACCTTCTGACAAGCAAAGCCAGATTCACTTAACAACCAAATTACTAAATTATCAACTGCCAGTGATTCACTTAACAACTGTGGCAAGAAAGGTCGTAAGATGGGGTGAAACTCACTTAGCAAATGTCTCACTTAACAACAGAAATTTGCGGTTCTGTTGTTTGTTGTAAGTCAAGGACTACCTGTACGTTGGTTCCCAGCTTTCTAAATCCTTCTTTCAAAGTTCATAACAAAATGATTTTCATAAGGCAAGTTTTATTTTTCTTACTCAACCTCTTAAAAAAATCCCAAACTAACAGAAGTTAAGTTTCCCGTAATACATACGCAACCGGCAAGAGCTCAGAAAAGATGTATCAGCTTATGTCATAAACTTGACACAGCTTGTCATTTTTTTCTGTACTTGCTAGAAATGATTGCATTCTCATTTTGCACCTGTGATTTCGATTTTTGATTCTTCATATTTGCTGTACGCAGATAATTTCTTTCATTTATTTACTTAACCTAGTATTTTCTTCAAGGATTCCAAGAAACATTTTATTCCAATGCCTCAGGAAGCAATAATAATTTACACAGTGGTATTACCGGTATTTCATCTGTCTTGCAGCTCTGATTGCATATGTGTGCGGGTTTTCTTTTCCCCTCAGCTGAATAATATGATAGTTGGAGACATCTGGATGGCTTTGCTAAATTACACTTTGAATAGTCCACTTGTGCTTTTCTTTTGCTTTTATTCCAATTTGAAAATATGCCTTAGTCTCTAGACCGTAGTCAGAGATGTTCAGCCTATAATTCCCCAACTGTTGTTAAATTCCAACTCTCACTGGGATATTCTAACAACAAGTGGAGAACTGCAGATTGCCTATTTTTGTTCTGGTAACATGACTGCTTAGTTAGCTGCTTTACAATCAAAGATGTCTCAGATTTTAAGTTAATGAATGAATGAATGAATGAATGAATGAATGAATGAATGAATGAATGAATGAATGACCTTTAGGTGCAAGAAGGGAATAGATGAGAAAGTATGGACCTTGGGAAATATTGATTCCAGAAAGCAGATTCCACAGAAGCAGAAAAATAGTGGAATATGAAATACTATGTTACAGTCACTGTTTGTGATCATGTGACCACAATTTTAAAAAAAAATCTTGTATAATTCTAAACTTACGACCACAACTGAGCCCAACATTTCTGTTGTTAAGTGAGACATTTGTTCTGTAAGTTTTGCCCCATTTTACGACTTTTCTTGCCATCTTTGTTAAGTGAATCACTGCAGTAACTGCAGGAAGTTAGTCACCTGGTTGTTAAGTGAATCTGGCTTCCTCACTGACTTTGTGTCAATCCTGAAGCTGACCTGGCCGAGGCCATTTGAGGCTTCAGTGTTGCCACACTGGAGCTGAGGGATAGGGAGGGGAAAATAGAGATAGCTGGGGTTTTGTAGCCACAATAAAATACTTTCTCCTGGGAACCGAGGACCTTCTCACATCTGGTCAGAGAGAAGAGTGACGTTACCAGGCAACTGGACACCACCGTGATTGGACCATGTGACTGATTGTTTGGGGAAGGAGGGAAAGCTTTTGCTTTTAATTGGGTGAAAACCGCAGGAACCTTCAGAGTCGGTTTTCACCAGCCTGTGCCAATATGACATGTCCAATAAAACTATTCTTTGTGGAACCTACCAGCCTCAGAGTTCTTTGCTATGGACATATACATTTTGCTTGTCAGTACTTCGTAAAAGAGGATCACATGACCCAGGGACACAGCAAATATGAACCAGGTGCCAAGCATCTGAATTTGGGATCACATGATGATGGGGAACCTGCAAAGATCGTAACTCTGAAAAATGGTCATAAGTCACATTTTTCAGTGCCACTGTAACTGAACAGTCACTAAACAAACTGTTATAAATCGAGGAGTACCTGTATTACATCCAGTGGTGTAATCCTGTGAAGTCTGCTACCAGTTCGGTGTGCAGCATTGACAAACAGCTTGAAAACTTATTTTTGATGTTACTTCAGGGTTAGTAACACAGCTGAGGTGTGGCAATCAGCTGTGCCGCGCAAATCAGCTGAGCAGATATAGGACGGGAAAGGGCAGGAGCGGGGGACAGGGCCAGCTGATCGTCGGCCCAAACCAGTAGGATTCCACCTCTGATTACAACTATCTTGAAACTACTTCTTACTTCTTTCTTCCTAGGGGAATACTAATATTGCCTAAAGCCATATTTCATAAAGGGATTGTTAAGAAGTCAAGAAGTCATTTTCCCATTCCTTTTTTTTTTCCTTCACTCTTTCTTTTAGTCACTTTACACTGTGCCATTAATGTCGTTTCCTTGGTGCTCTCTGGGCTTGGTTATTTTATTCCACATGGTTCATTATCCAGTTAGGCAATATTCAGTTGAGTAATGAAATCTCTGCAAGAAAATAACCAAGCTCAAAGAGCACCAAGGACCCCATTATTCTACCCTGAGCTACAAATATTCTCTTATATTGGTGTACCATTAATTCTAGTTTGTACCTCCAATTCAATGAGACAACTCATGAAATGATTTGGTCGCTTTGACTCTCTTCCTCCTATGCAAATCACTGTGTATGTTTCATTTCTCTTTTTGTCTCTTCCTTCCCTGCCTAGTATTCTCTGTGGAATCAATCAAACCGTTGTTAGTTCCATTCCAAGACTCTTCAAGATATTGTTCTTCTTTCTATTTCTTCAACCCACCTAATTATTCTAAACTACTCTGTGCATTATTTTTCTTTCTGGCTACTTCAGAACACCTTGAGTTATGATTAAAGGCTGTTGGGATACATGTCAGTTTTTTGACACATAATAAATTAGAAAGCATGAAAACAAAGCCAACCCTCCTGCCCCCCTCCCCCCCAAAAAAAACCCCTAAAGACACTAGTAACTAGAGACAACAGCAGCAAGGAAAGAGTGACAGATCAGATCTCAGAATTACCTACCTGTATACACATTTTTTATCAGCTCAGTTCATGCCAGATGTAATTTTCTTCTGAGATATTCAATATTTACATAAAAATAAATCTTTCATAAAACACAATGAGGCGTCAACACATCTTAAAACGTCCATTTTACAAATTATTGCCTAATTATTTTGTTTATATGAGTATACCGGTGCAATACTACATCATCTCTCTTTTCCTTTTTCCTCTCTTCTCTCTATCTGTCACCAGGTTTAGAAGGAAACAGACAAACAGAATAATGATAGAAGTCAGTGAGAGTAATAAATTGACAATTTATTTCACATTCATGGCCGTGGAATTTAGAAGTGGACTTTATCATCTTGAAATGATAGTATCCTGTTACTATTCTTACTGTGAGCAAAATGTACTGTTTGAAGGGCCTGCTATGTTCAAGAGTCCACCTCCAGTTAAAAACAAACTTATCACAAACAGAGGCAACAATAATATGGTAATTTGATTACAGTGCTTATTTTTGAGGTTCAAAGACCACATAATCCATGCATATGTCAGAAGCGTTGTGAGCTGCAAAAGCTTAGGTATTTTTTAGATAATCTAAGAGTCTTTCTTCTTTATTGGGGACTAGAGGACTATGGACCACTAGGGATTATTCTGTGGAAAACACTTCTATCCCATCCAATTCAATCTTGCATATTTGTCCACAACTCCTATTGACTTCTTTTATTCAGGGTTTTTTTTTTTTTACTACAGTGATATATTTGCATATTGAAAGGAAAGGAAAGTTCAATGATTTTGTTAATAGGCAATTCTTGTTATCAATTCCTTTTTTAATTAAGAGATAAGTAGATAATAGCAACACAAAAATAATTTCTCTCAGAGATTATTATGTTTGAGGTTGCTGAAATTTTTTATCTCTTAGATTTATTCCCCATTTGTATTAACAATAATAGGAATAAGGGCATTCTGCCCAGTTTAAATTGCTATCTGTAGAAGAACTGAAGCCAAATCAGGAATTTATCAGAAACTCCAGAATATCTTCAATTCATTCAAATAGCAAAAGGTATCTCAAGCACGAAGAAAATCTTATCATCAATAAATAGAATCAGATAACAGCACAAATGAAATCCATCCTCTCCGATCTGATGCCTTCCAGATGAGATGGAAGTACAGCTCCCAGAATTTTCAGATATCATGGCCAATACACCTGAAGGATATCGGGCCGGAGAAATGTGATCCGATTAGACCAGCGGTCCCTGACCTGTCCAGCTTTGAGGACCAATGACGGCAGGTGGGAGAGAGGAGATGGTTCCACTGAAGCAGTACAATTTCGCAAGTGGTGGGTGTGCGCGTAAGTGGATCTATAGGTGCTCGCCCACCACTTGCTCAGCCCAGTTCTGAATGGGCCACAACCCAGTACCCAGCCATGGCCCAGGGGTTGGGGACCCCTGAATTAGACCATGTAGTCAGACTTCTATTTGATGCAACCAGGCTTCTTACTCATACATATGGCACAAGACAGAATGGACAAGCAACAGGGCACATGATGCTCTGTGGAACACTTCTAAAATGTGCTTCAGAAGCTTCGTTGCCTTCTCCCTGTACAGTGAGTTCAAAGCAGAATTACACATGCTTATGGATCTATACCAAAAGCATAATTTTGCCCATAAAGTCTGACAAGAAATAAACATTTTAATGGATAAAATTGATTTTAAAAAAAACAACACTTTTTTTTAAAAGGGCCAAAGTTCCACACTGACTTCCAGTAATAGTTCATGTGTCACCCCATCTCCAAGAACCAGAAAAAAAGTCACTTAGATTGATCACTACATCCACATTTGTTCACACTAGCTAGGGCAGCAGATGAGGATGAGAAACGGGGAGAGGTCATCCCCACCCCCTCTTTCTTGGCTGGCAATACTTTCTTTAGTCCCCCACTGAAATCAATGGGAGAAAGTAATGAAGTCAGGTGGCAGAGTTGAAAGCCATGAATTAAAGTGGTTTGGGATTCTACAGATCCCTAGCCATCCACAAGATCTTCCTATCAAAATTCCTTGTGGTAGACTTTAACTGGAGAGTTTTGAGCTTTGGATAGCTGTGCCTTCTGTCCCTGTTAAAAATTTCTTGCATGAATGGAAGGAGTCCCACCAATAGAAAGTCAAGTCAATTTTATCATTGTATTCTTTTCAAACAAAATATATCGTGCTGTAAGAAATGGAAAAAAGAAGTCCTATCTCTGCACATGAGGAGTTATACTGTAATTTTATTTACCAAGCACTTCTCTTTCACTCATACTACCCAGAATTTAAATTACCTAATTTTTCTTTAATCTGAATTTTGGTGCTGATTTTTATGCTGATTTTTTAAAAGTTCTGTTGTATCTTTATATTCTGTTGTATTTTATATGTGATAGCTGACTTACATGATATTGAGAGGTAGTGAATACAAGTGCAAATTTTAAATAACTCAAGAATATATTCCTATTCATTGGTTGTACTATTAATTTATAATTTATTTAATGTGATATTATTGCAAATATGTTTTTAATGTCATTTATATTTTATCTTTGTTACCTTTCAGGTCTCAGGGTGAAGAATTTGGAACCGAATCAAAATCTACACACTCAGGGTAATATTATTTTATTCAATGTTTGGTGTGGTTAATCATTTTAAAAATCAGATCTGAGTTAGTACATTACTAGCAAATTCTACTGATTTTTATTGTATGAATATCTTATCAAGACAGGAAATATATTTGTACAAAAATAATTGTCCAGTTGTTTTGTTTTAGAAAGTTACTAATGAATGGTTCCTAATGAAAATAACATAGGCCCTGGTGAAGCAAATAACAAGTAAACTGTAGACATTTACTTACAAAAGTTGTAAAATAAGTAACTGTAAATGTTTTACAGTAAGAAATTTATGGAAGAAAGACTTACAAGAAATAGAAATTAAGATGTATTTTATCACCAGGCAGCCATTTAAAAAATGGCTTCAACCAGCACATTCTAATGTCATAAAGTATCAAAATAAATTATCTTTTCAGTGAAAAAAACTGAACAAATCATGTTGGCGTTGTACTGAAAAACTGTTTTGTAATCTAAGTATTCCAGTGAACATACTGAAAAGGTGCAGCACAAAACTTATTTGTAACAATGGCTTTTGGGCATTCATGTTATGCATATTAAAGTGGAAGTAGATTCTACTAAATTCTATAGGATTTACTCATGGTAAACAGATGAAGAATTGAAGTCTACTATTATTTGATTGTCCAGAAAGTAATAATAATGTTAGATGGGCAACTTTAAGACTGTTCCCATTATTTTCAGAATGTTCTTTAATGATCAACATTCATCCGTAGGGTGAAGGCAAATCAACTCAAGTAGACATGCTCTAGTTAACATTCCACTGAGATAAAATTTGAAAACTAACATCATTTGTATTACATAAATTATCTGTCACACAAAAGTGTATTTGGATAGACAACAAAGCCTCTGAAGAGCAGAAACCCAGGCCCATGAGAACCAGTTTGTCAGCTCTTTTGAGGTTTTGTTGACTGTACAAAAACAGAAGCATGATCTGTGTACCAAAGAAAGACGTCTGTCAAATTGCCTCCACCCTCTGGAAAATCCACCTGTAAATCTTTAAAGCAATATATTAAATCTGCATCAGATATCACTTGGGAGCCCTTCAGATTTCTAGCCACACACTCAGGTTTTGTTATTTTTTAAAGTATTATTTTGCCTCTGTCGATCTTAAGCTTGTAGTCATTGCTTCCTATTAAAATATACTTTCACGTATTTTACTGAAGAATTGTGTTTAATATACTAGAGTGAACAGACTGACTTCTCTCTTAGCTGTTTTTCCATGCTTGCTCTGCTCTTGGGCCAAAAGTTCTTAATTAGTTGTAATGTGCCAGTGAAACTTCTTTGTGGACAAAAATGGTCTAGTGCCATAATAGCCTTCCTTAGTTTGGCTTTCTCCAAATGTGTTAAAGTTCTGTCATCCACCTTCTCGTGGGTAAAGGAGACTTATCAAGCTGAATCCTATCCATTTACACAAGACTGTCACATGGTTTCTGGAGGGCTCAGCTGAAGTATGTGAACTGGATACTGTATTAGGCTGATCTTGGAACTAACCTTCTTAAGCCAAGGCAGCTGAGAATCACCCTGTGAAGCCAGACCTGCTGTTTTTATAATTCTAAGGGGAAAATCAACCTTTTACAAGAAATACAGTGACAGCCATATAATAAAAATAAATAATTGTATGGTCCAGTGGTCAAGAGCTGCTATTATTAGATTTGGGAGTGAGGTCGGGGAAGCATTGAAAGATAGGTAGGACAACAAAAGTGTTGGCGGGTTACTTGTTTTATTTATGCTATGTCTACTTTGAAAACTACAAAGAAACTTGAGGTTGGCTCCTGGGATTATAGGTTGCCACCACTACTCTGTTGTTGTAATGGGAGGCATAAATGCTTCCAAAGTAATTTAGCACTCTCGGTTGCCCTTTTTAGTCCAAATGACTGTGCTTTTGCAAGTAGGTAATGAAAAGGAAATTCTGCTTTTTAAAAGCCATATGAACTTGGCTTTTTGCAGGTTTATTATATCAATGTTCAGAGTTCTCTTACAATAAAACGGTAGCTAGAATGACTGCATTAGGCTAATCCCTAGATTATAAAGTAAGACTGAAATGAAAAGGTTTCAAACTTTAATTTTATGTAGTCTGTGAAGGTAAAAAGTTTAAATGGAACAAATCTAATTGAA
The DNA here is from genome assembly GCA_032468155.1 of Oxyrhabdium leporinum. NCBI lineage: Eukaryota > Metazoa > Chordata > Lepidosauria > Squamata > Cyclocoridae > Oxyrhabdium > Oxyrhabdium leporinum. The sequence continues at coordinate 257,030 of JANHFL010003013.1, forward strand.
TTACATAAACTTTAAATGGATGTACTTGATAATGTCAAAGAGATTAGCTTCTTCTATCACAGCATAAATGAAGCAAAAGACGGTTCTTAAAATTTCTGGTTCACACAGACACATCAGAGATACTGTATAACCTGGCAAAAATACAAAAAGTTCTATCAGGAATCATTACTCAATCAAGTTTCAACTGTGCAATTCATTCTATCTATCTATCTATCTATCTATCTATCTATCTATCTATCTATCTATCTATCTATCTATCTATCTATCT
>JANHFL010003013.1:257397-269611 GCA_032468155.1 Oxyrhabdium leporinum
TATCTATCTATCTATCTATCTATCTATCTATCTATCTATCTATCTATCTATCTATCTATCTATCTATCTATCTCTGTGAAATCTGAAATAAAATTTGTATGATATACTCAGGTAAAAGGGCAGCAACAATTTCTCTACAGTAATTCGTATTCTGTCATTAATTAAATATAAGAATTTCTGGTTGTTTTAAATATTTTACTGAAAATAATTTATTTTCAGTTTATTCACATATTCCTCTTGCACATGGCTATTAGCTATATATTGTAATTCATTTATAGCACAAATTTAACTAATATGAGTACATAAAACTTTGCTATTTAAGGTTTAAATTTCTTTACATTAATAAAGGTGCAACTCTCTGGCTCGGCAATTTAAGTCAGAAATTCTGGACTGTTAATCTTCTGTAGTTTTTAATGTGCCTCCAATGCAGTTTTTAAGTATCAGCTCATTCTATTCATTTCAGAACCACTAACAAACTATGTATTCTGTTGATTGGTGTTCAGTAAATATAATAAATGCAAACAACACTATACTATACTTCTTATGTTTTCCAAATCCAGTCCTCCAAAGATAAGCACTGAGACTTTGCTTCTGTGTCCCAGTATCTTCCATAATTGCTCACCAGACTTATCTCTGTAGCACCCTATTATGTTTTATGGAAACCAATTTACCAAGGGTTCTTTTTCGTCGTCGTTGCTGTTGCAGATACAGAAACAATTTTAACTGTAATCGTGGTATTTTGTTTTCAAAAATGGATCATCATTGAATGTTCATTTTTCTAAGAAACGTTGGGGAGGCTTCCTTGATATACCATTTCTGTACCTAGTAGGATTCAAATTTTTGATTTGTTTTCAAGCTAACAATTAACTTGGATGTAGATATGGTAAATTTATCTACATTCCAGCCTTTTGGGAAATGGAAAAAACGCTGCTGCATGTAAATTGTTATCGGCTTAATAAAAATATCATCTCAAAACGAATTTTGGACAATAGAAAGCAGCTGTACAGGGATTATTAGAATGGACGTACACATAATACACATACATAATCTTTGCAATCATTATATAAATATGTCACTGCATATGTATTACATTTATTACTGCATCCATATTAAAGTAACAAATTCTAAACATTAAAAGAAAATATGAGCAACATAAATTATTCTAAATTACAATCTGTTCTTTCTTTTGGGAAATGTTGTTTGTAAGGAGGTAGGATCTTTGGAATAAATTCATTTTTAATGATAGGGGTGGTCACCTCTCTGTTTTACCAATCTGCCTCAAGCTGTGCAATTCATTATTTCCCCCCTTTCTATATAGTTCAGTTTCCAAATACCACTCACCTATAACAGCATGGCTTAAGTGGAGACAGATGTTCCTGCACTTTTGGGGTGACCATCTAGCAGGTGGCTTAAAAATAAAATGTTTCATAATTCTTTACAGTCAATGATAAGACTCTTTAGAAGAAATGAGTTCAGAAGTTGAAGGAATTCAATTGGCCTGGGAAGTAACCCAATCTCAAAGATGATTAGGGGACTAGAGGCTAAAGCATACAATGAACAGTTGCAGGAATTGGATATGTCTAGTCTAATGAAATAAGGACTAGGGATGACATGACAGCAGTCAAACAACATTCGAGGGGCTGTTACAGGCAGGAAGGGGTTGGCTTATTCTCCAAAGCACCTGAGGACAGACAAGAAATAACAGGTGGAAGATCATTAGAGAAGCAACCTAGAACTAAGGAGAAATTTCCTGACAGTGAGGACCATTAATCAGTGTAATGGCTTGCCTCCAGAAGTTTCCATCATTGGAGGCTTTTAAGAAGAGACTGGACAGCCATTTATCTGCACTGGTATAGGGGCTCATGCTTGAGCAGGAGCTTGGACCCCCAGGATCCCTTCCAACTCTATTATTCTGTAATTATGTTAGTCTGTTATTGATTGAAATCTATTTGAATTAAATAAAGATACAAAATTTTTCCGAAAACAGCTTTTTCAAAATCTCTCCTGCAGTTCTAAACTCTGCCACATTTGCTGTGATATTGATCCTATTCTCTTTCTGATAATATAGCCTATTCCAAAACATTTTGCCTTGTGTAGAAATAAATGCTGTGATCAGTTTAGTAATACCTTAAATGCATGTTTTTAAAAAGAACACAAGCAATTGAAGTCTTAAAATTAGAGTCATCTACTGAAATAAATACAGTAAGTCCATCTATAGCTGAGGAAAAATATTTGACTGCAAGGGTGTTTCTTTAAGGCGTTTATATCCAACATTTTTGCCAGAAACCTTTCCATATGGTTTCCACATTAATAAAGAGATCTTTCTTGTCTTCAGACTTAAAATCTACAAGATGACATAAAAGAGACAATAAGAAACTTAAGACTTCTTAATGTTCTAAGAATCTTAGTTTCTCTATTTATTAAACTGGTAGTATAATTGTTAGATAGGTATTGTAGGAAGATAAAGGTTGATGGATCTACCTTCCTTTACTGTGCCACAGGTTGGGATAATTTCATAATTCTTATTATAACAACAAAATTTAATAGAGCTTACCTAGAGCCTTAACATCTTTTATTTTTAATCAATTTATTGTTTATATCCTTGGGAATAAATAGGACTTCCTGGATACAAGTTATTCCAATACTGTCATTCTTTATAAACTCTTTTAAAATTTCCCTGAATTTAATTATGATTTAATTAAAAGCAGAAAACTGCTATAATCATCACGAAGAGCACAGTTCTGCACTCGTCTACTCAAGGATTCTGAGTTCAATGCAAGTTACTCAGAGGTGAAGTGTCTTCAGCTTGACCTGAAATTCTATGGAGATTTCCTGGACAATTTTAAATCTCACTGCATTCATTAGGAATTCAGCATAACGTACCGAATGGAGAAATTTAGAAAAGTAAGTTTGGGCAGCTCAAGGAACTTTTACTCCAAGTTCTGGGCCTCAGACCAGAGCAACTTATTTTCCTCTTTCCTTCTCTTAGTACTTATCATTATTCATAGTTATATGGTTTGGAGAAAGATGAGCTGAGGACAGTTTAGGTAAAAATAGTATAGATTATGAGGTCTATTAAATTATGATAGGTCATAAATAGGCCACAAAAGAAGTGACCCTGTCTACATTCAGTGGTCTTATTAGCCCAAAAGATTCTAGCTGATGCAAGTCTAATGATTTGCAAAGATTCACTATTTATTTTTTTTAACCAAAGACATAGATCCATACAGCACAAACATATCTGCTCCAAACGAGATTAAAGGGCTTTCTGCCTCATCAGTCCTCTTGAATTAAAACTCTGTGCTTAGATAATAATTACTATCATGGTATGAATACCTGTTTGTGTATGTTTGATCAATAAAACGAAGGTTACAAATATAGGCTGCACTGAAAGAAAGAATGCCTTGGATTTCAAAGTGACTCATTGTTTTAGCCAAACAAAATCATGTTTATTGTTGTGGCTTTTATTTCCATATTTACCAATTGAATGAAATAGCATCAGAGTTGAATATTTTTTGTTTTAGTGAAGGTCTCTGTAATAATAAATAAAACCTTTCTGTTCATTTTCATTAAGTCACTACTACATTCATTGATAATGTCAGGATATCGATGTTGTCCTTCCTTATTGCTTTGTGAATAGACATCCTAATTCTATACTGTATTTTTAAGGTTCATCATTATTGTCTCAATAATAACATAATTATTCTTTTCTCTGCATTTTCATTTCTTGTGGTACATGCTATTTCCTCTCCTCCGTAACTATTCATGCATGTGATGGAGTGGAATCCAACCTATAAAAGTATATATGTCTGGTTTTGAAATTGATTGATTCATTGATTGATTATGTGTCTTCAAGTCACTTTCAACTGCTAGCAACCGTAGTTTTTGAAATAATAATTTTGTTATAAGCACTGGTAAAATGTACAGAAATATCTTAACATGGCAGTTTATTATGGTCCAAAGTCAGCCAAGAAATAATCAAGTTGCATTTCGGTCTTCCCAATCCTGTTCTAACATCACATTTTACCAGTGGACATGAATGTATGTTACAATAGAGAATCACACCCATACAGGCATTTATGCATTTTTAAATAACTATTTGTGAGAGTTCTACGCACATTCACAATAGAGAGAGTTTTACTAATTCTATTAGGCTAAAAAAAGAAGGCAGAATTCAGTCTAGGATGAAACAATAGAACGTTGAAAGAACATAGTTGGGGCAATTCAGTCCTACATATTAGAATGTATTCACAGCTAGGAAGGATCAGTAGAGGAAGTCCTCAACTTGAGACCACAATTGAGCCCAAAATTTGTGTCGTTAAGTGAGAAATTTGTTAAGTGTGTTTGGCCCCATTTTATCACTTTTCTTGCCACATTTGTTAAGTGACTCACTGTAGTTATAAAATTAGTCACACGGCTGTTAAGTGAATCTCGTTTCCCCATCGACTTGGCTCTTCAGAAGGTTGCAGAAGGTGATCAGATGACCCTGGGACACTGCAGCCAGCATAAAATTGAGTCAGTTGTGAAGCATACGAATGTAAATCACATGACCATGAGGATGCTGGCATGGTCATAAGTGTGAAAAATGGTCACAAATGGATTTCTTCAGTGCCGTTGTAACTTCAAACAGTCACTAAGTGAATTGTAAGTAGAGGACTACCTGTATAATATACCTGTTTTGTTCTCTTAATTCACACCTTTTGCCAGCATATTGTTTAAACATTTGACTTCCCATAGCAACGTTATTCTTATGGTCAGATAAAGATTTATAAAAACTGCATTTTTAAAACTATATTCACAATCGTGCTTGCTTTCCTCTTTACTTTATCTAAGCCATCATTAAACTACACTGTCTTGGTTTACAGTAACTCAGGTTTGATGCTCAACTGGCAACTCCAGGAGTGCATCCTTTTTCCAGCCTTTTGAAAAGTTACTATTAGATTATAATCTTTAATGTGTCAGAAAAACAATGCCTATTCAGTGCATGGGGATTCACTACTTGTTTTAATTAAATGTATTACAATCAAGCTTAATCAAGTTTATTTTCTGGTTCAGCACTTTCCAACTTTCAGGTAAGCCTGAGAAAGGCTATATAAGCGTGGCCCATCACAATAAAGTGTTCAAATATAACTATTCAGTTCAGTGATCAGGCAACACATTTGGACAAGATGGTTCTCACCAAGATTAGCCAATAAGGCTTCTCTCTCCCCTCTCTTGACTCCTATTGCTGCCTCATCAATTAATTTAAAGATAAGCTCATCAATTAATTTACAGATACTCACTTACCAATTGCCTTGTTTAGCACTTGTTCAAACTTAGGATGTTTTTTTAAAAAATCAGCTTTTCAGTGAATCCTACCATTTGCAATGGTCATAACATTCTGCAGTCATGTGATTGCCACGGTGGCACAGTGGTTAGAGTGTAGTACTGCAGGCTACTTCTACTGCCTGCTGGCTGCCTGTAATTTGGCAGTTCAAATCCCAACAGGCTCAAGGTTGACTCAGCCTTCCATCCTTCTGAGGGGGGTATAATGAGGACCCAGATTGTTGGGGGCAATAGTGTGACTCTGAAAACCGCTTAGAGAGGGCTGTAAAGCACTGTAAAGCGGTATATAAGTCTAAGTGCTATTGCTATTTGCAGGCTTCACAACCAGCTTCCAAGATTCAGAATTTGGAACTGAAATCACATGTCAGTCTCACATAACTCAATCCATTCATTTAACAACAGAAGCAGAAATGTTTAAATTAGGCACAGTCCCATGATGTTTCACTTAGCAGCCACAGCAGCTAGTGATGGTTGCCCGTCTCAGTTGTGGTCAGTAATTGAGGACTAGCTTTTTTACTCTGCACAGTATTGATGATTCCAAACACCTGCTTACAACCCAAGTACAAAGAAAACTCCAATTCCTTTAAGGGGGGGGGAGATTTCATTAGAGGTAAGTTTATCTACTCAAAGTATTTTCTTCCAGTTGAATTTCTTCCATAAGTGGTATTACAATTTTACTTCTGGCAGCTCCTTTTTTTTTGTCTTGTTTCTTACTCTAAAAATAGGGAGACCTGAATCTTACAGAGTTTGTGTTGAAGTTGATCCTGTAGCTTACTAAGAGTTATCCCATCCCAGATCAACTTTTTTTTTCCCATCAGAAGCCTTTTTCCCAAGGTACTATTTTACAGGCCTGCTATGGGCGGCAGAAAGCTATTAAGAGAACAGTTTCAGTTTTCTTTTCTTCCTTATGAGAAAGAACCTTTGCTATTGCTAGTCAACTTTTAGAAAACTATGTGTAAAACATAAAGGAGAAAAAGCTATATGGAATTTGTTCAGTCATGTGTTTTTACATAACTTTTAAATATGATAGGAACATTTTTCCCCAGAATGCTATCCTTTACAACATCTTTATTTCAACATTACATAGAATAGTATGCATTTTCTTTTCCAAGTATATTATCATAATAACAAAATGCATGATCAGCTACTTTGAGGGAAGTAAATTAATGGTTTGTTTTCTGTTCAATATTCAATACTTTTCAGCCACTTCTTAAGCAGATTTAGCCCTGAAGGCCTTTATATCAGAAGCTTAAGTCAGAAACATGTACAGTATTTTCAAAGGAAAAACATGAATTTGTTTAGATATTTGAGGTACCTTTACTAAGTGTACCAGTAGACTATAGAACATTCTATGTTCTATAATTTATGCATAATAAAGTATCCTTTTATCCAAGAATTTGTACACAACTCAGATAAAAATTTTGGTTTTGTTGTGATGAAGCAAATATAGTTCTGCTAGGTTCTTTCTCCCAGCAAGAGTGAACAAAGCAACCAAAATATCATCTTTACAGTTTCATAGAATTATCGGGCTGGAAGAGACATTGGAGACCTTCTAATCCAACTCTCTGCCCAAGGCAGGAGTCTTTATTCTGTCCTGGACAAATGATGGTCCAATTCTATTTTTCTTTTTGTTGAATGTTACATTGGAAGTGGATCCATTGATCCTGTCTGTGCTAACAATCAATCAATACAAAGATTAATAGGCTAAGAAAACTGTGAAGGGCTCAAAGGGATATAAATAAAAGCTGTAAGAAATGAAGATGTTGTCCCCAGTTTGGGTCTGAGTCTGGTGCTGAAGCCAATAAAGAACACCAGACATAAGGTGCAGGTTTTGTTTCCTTTTATTGAAGCGCTCCAAGAAAAGGGGTCCTGGCTTGAAAATGCCAAGGAGCCCCAAACAACAGAATTAAGAAAGCTTTATACATTTTCACTAAAGTGGAAGGTGGGATAAGGTGAGATGTATAAAACAAATAATCTGATAAACGTTTTAGTAATGATCTAACAATTGTCCCATTGGCCTCTAGCCATCCCTATTCCTAAGCTTGGCTAACGAATGCTCCAGGAGTTATCCAATACACATTCTCTTAGCTCTAGGCCATCCCTGTTTCTAAGTTCTAGCTGATGTATGCAGGATGTCTAAGTCTTAGTTACTGTTATCGGTCCTCTAACCACCTAGGATCGATACAAGTATTACATGTGCATATCGTCTGTGAATAAACATTCTTTCTTCTTGCCAGAGAGACTCCACAATTACAGGCATCCTAGTTTTCTGTCAAGTGCATGCCGTAGTCCTGGTTCGTTTTATCACAGCCCATCAAGGACATAATGCTAAACTGGAACAGAGCTATAACAGCCAGTAGGCTAAGAAGGAGTGGCTTGACGCGTTAATTTCCTGAACCAAAATCTTTGCTGATCAGGGATTACCGGATAACACTAAGACTGCTACGGCCAAGAGGCCAACTGGTGGCCTCCATTGGGTTTTCCTGACTGGGGGGAACTGGGCTCCCCAAAGCCTTCTCCCTATTGGTTTCTACAAACTGATATAACCAAAAGGGGTAATCCCTGAATTAAAATTTCACGGCATCTGGGATACCTCAGCGCATCCACACCAGAAGCAGTTAGACAGTTAGAGTAGCTTCCCCTTCAGGGCCTGCAATCCCCAAAGGCTGGGAACGATGACAAGCAGAACAGGCTTTGCCAACAGAGGGGCAAAGGAGAGGCAATTAACTTGCACCTAATTGGAGGAAATCAGAAGCCTAGCAGCCAATAACACACTTGTTGCTTTATCAGACTCTGAGTCCCTAACACTTTGTGGGTTACATCCTGGTTTGTTTAGTTCATAGGACTGACAGGAGCAACCAGGCAAATGATTCAAGAATCTGGACCTGTGTGTGTATTAAAATGTAAAAATCTGAAAGTGATCTGGCTTCATGAACAAGTCAGATTCCTTTGTTTTTGCTTAAAGTTTGGGGAATGCTCAAGGTTGCCCAAAATTTGGGGGCTGCAGTCCTCCCACACATATGACCAGAGGAGCATTTCGACTCCACACAGCCACCTATTCTCCCCCCCCCCCCCACAATCTCTTGCATAGCAGCAGCAGCAGTGTTGGGATTGAAGAAGGATTTAGCAGCGGTACTGGCATCGAAGTAGAGGACTGGGAAGTCTCAGCTGGCCACCACCACCCTGGACCTCAGCTTCAGTGCCATCGCCACTGCCACCAAGGACTGCTCTCTCAAGTCCCACACCACAGCCAGGCACCCTAGCACCACAATGCAAAGCCCAGGCCACACCAGCAGCCATGCGCTCAGCTGCCACTTTTTGGGCTTTGCTGTTCTGTGCTCACTAAACTTGCTGGTCATGCTGTCTCCAGCTGACTTCACTGTTTCCTCCCCCCCTCCCATTGCTGACAAGGCGCACCTTTCAGCCCACATGTGAGTGTTATTGTGGGCAAAATAAGCAGCAGGAACATACGCTGTACAGCCTTGAGTTGTACAACAAAGTACTGGAAGATGATGAGAGAGACAGAGACAGAGCGAGAATGAATACTACTGCTTTTAATATAATTGGACGATGTAACTGTTTGATTTAAATACACATACATGTAACATTTTCCTATCACTTTGCATCTCAATTGATTTTAGCCTTTATTAGATATATTACGTATATCACACGTCTTGAGTCCACTGTGCAGCAGAAGACAAAGATGTGGCCATCAGTTTGTTGGTGAATCACAGATTTGAGAATGGAAGTCCATAGCTGACTCCATAGTAAGCCGTAGGTTGAGCAGATATGCTATGCATTACTGTAACGGAATCTCTAAAAGTAATGCTAAAGGGAATGTTCTGAATTTCTGTGGCATATGTGATAATGTGCATACGATTTGGAGACAGGACTTTAGGATGTATAATTCCTACAACATGGGTATCCTTTTAGAGTGAGAGCAGTAGGGGATTTAAAAAAGCTCCTCAAATAAGATCACTAGTGAAATACTGTATATTATTGGAGCTTAAAAAAAATAAGATTAACATTTCAATAAGAGAACTTTCAAATCATCTGTGTCAAATCCAGCTTTCCTTCCTATTCAACTTTTGCATTCCTCCAAAAATGTCTGCAGACTTCTGATGAGATTTTGGGAGTAAATAGAGAAGTGGAAAAAATACATCTCACTAATACATGGCATATTTCATTGGTAACATGCTCTGGTTAGCTAGGCTCCCAGTTGCATGATTAAGCTAAAAGCATTTTTATAAATTGTGAGATGGTCGGTTCTCTTTTTTTTTGTGTCCTTTCAGTGAAATATAAGAGTAATAAAAATATGTGAATAAGAATGCTTAAAACAATTCTTGAAGGCTGTTGACTTCTGGTGGCTTTTTTGGTTAAATGTGAATATTAGGAAAAGCTGCGAATAGAAGGAAATGCACATTTTCCTAACTTTGAAATACAGCAGAACCTTTGATGGAATGGAAAAATAAATAGATTCGTGCAACATTGATATGGACCAGATTTAAAGTGAACTTCGTGCCTCTAACTAGCTGGCTGATCCTTTGGTGATCATCAGGTTTTTCCAACACTGAAGCTGACAATGATGGTTATATTTTATTTTAAATGCCTCAATAATTAATAACAACCCACCTTCCCCCAATTACAACCTATAAATTAACTATTGTTCTTCAGTGAATTTTCTGGTATCTTTGACCTTCTTGAACTATTCACAGCAATCCTTCTAAATATAACCAAGAAAAAAAAAAGAGAGATAAATTGTACTAAGCAATTAATTTATATTCAAAGGCCGTGTCAATATCAGCTTATCATGAGCCTGAAACAACTCACATTTGCAGAGGACATGGAATAGAAAATGTAAATGAAAAGCTAATGGTAAAATTATTTCTTTCATCCAAAGTCTAATGGCCTTATTAAATACCTGACATGTAAATGGTTTAAAATATAGCTGAACGAAAACTGGTCTGTGTACCTATTTCCGTGTTTGCTTACTTTGTAGAAGTTATAGATTGTTCCTCACAACATTGATATATTGCTTATGCTTAATCTGAAAAATTGCTGAATTTCCTGCTGTCCAAACTGTTACATGCAACTCTTCTGACCTGATGTAAATGAGGATAAGAAATGCCTTATGGGAGAGGAAAAAAGTGAAGACATGAATAGCGAGTAGCTTTGGCAAGGTCAACGTTTTACAGTGATAACTTATAATGCACCAGCTGCTACCTGAAAATTTTGAAGCTCCTTAGTGTAGTCTTTGCTAATGACAGAGAAGAAAGAACAAAGAGAAAATTATGTTTTTTTAAAAAAATAATACAAGACCTACAGATGCTTTCAGATAAGACATTCTACGGCCATTTGTTCGAGACTGATGTTTCCTAGTTTATTCAGCTAAATCTCTCTGTGCGAATTGTTTTTGAGTTGATTATAACTTGTTATCTAATGCAGTAATGTATAGGAACTTAGTGCGGTCTGAGCTGTTTTGACTCAAAAAACATGTCACTTGAAACAGGTAGATGCCTGCATTTTTTCTTTAAAAATGCATAGAGTTTATTTTAATGAAAGTTGTAACCAAATAGCATCAAGAGCAGAAAGCAAATGTGGAAAATGTGTTTATAAATAGTGTCAACATTATAAATAAGAAGAATTAGTTTAGCGATCGGTATTTACTTTCATGAATCTCTTTTTTTAAGGGAGAAGTATATAGATGTTGATTTCCAGGTCTTTAGAGCACATCCAAGTTCTACTGAGTGAAAGAAAGGAAAGGAGTTTCTGCGGATTTTATTCTGCTAGTTGTTGCCAACTATTGGGGCGGTGTTCTCTACATTTCTATGCCATGAGCCAGCACTGTCAGAAGACATTTCCACATGCAATCATGTGGCCAGCATGACATTGCAGAACAGTTTCCTCCCTACCGAAGTGATACCTATTTATCTAGTCACATTTACATACTAGGTGGGCAGGAGCTAGGCGGGTACTCACTCCATCACGTGATGCTATGGTCTCGAACCTGAACTGTTGGCTTTCCTGCCGACAAGTCCGGTGTCGTAACCACTGGAGCATCCGGCTGCCATCTCTTGAGTGATGCAGTTTAATTCTATGAAATTTAGTTTAGGTTGAAAGGAGGGGTTCTTAGCTCTGCAAAATAAATTTATTTTCTCACTATACATCAATACTTGTATCTTCATCAGGTGTATTGCCTGTTTGAATTATGAGTATGAGGGTGTATCATCTGGAGAAATCAACATAAAACATATGATAGAGCATTTAGAAATGAATTTGAAGTGTTGTTACATATCATTTTAATCAATATGTTTGTAATTCTGAAGGAAATAAAACATACTAGAGTTTATTGTGCATGTGATAAATGGATTATGGGAGCTAAAAGCCAACTTGGTTTGGTGGTTAAGGCACCAGGCTAGAAGCCAGGAGATTGTGAATTCTAGCTCCACCTTAGGCATAAAAGTCAACCAGTTGCTCTCTTTCAGCTGAATCTACCTCACAGGGTTATTGTTGTGGGGAAAATGGCGGCTTTCAATACCATCGACCATGGAATTCTCCTGGGGTGGCTTTGGGGGATGGGAGTGGGAGGCCTTGTGCTGTCCTGGTTCACTTCCTTCCTCTGCGCCGCTCTCAGTCAGTGTTGATAGGAGGGGAGAGATCCAGCACTTGCCCACTGCTTTACGGGGTTCCGCATGGCTCAGTACTCTCTCTGCTTCTGTTAAACATTTATATGAAGCTGCTGGGTGAGATCATCTGTCACCATGGATATGTTGATGATACTCAGCTGTATGTCTCGGCCCATAGTGAGTTAAGTGTTGCTGTGTCCTCCCTCTCACAGTGCCTGGAGGCTGTTAGGGGCTGGATGGGGAGCAACGGGTTGAAACTAAAC
>JANHFL010003013.1:277491-291444 GCA_032468155.1 Oxyrhabdium leporinum
GCAAAATTAACTCACAACACACACCATTGTAAATATTGATTTTTTTTTATTTTAAAAAAGAGCAACTTTACCCCAAAGCAGGCAAAGCAGGCAGGCAGATTGAGTTGCTCAAAGATTCACAGCTCTATCTTTCTGCAATCTGCTGCCTCAGCCTGCCCTGCACTGAGAAATACTTTCAATCATGGGAATCCATCTCCATTCAACTGGCAGGCATTTTCAGAGGCTGAAGTTCCCAGGGTGAGTGTGGAAAGCAGAGGGGACCATGGGGAGGACAGCTAGCTAGGCTGCGCGGGGATACAATGATGGGTGGGAAGCGAAGCAAGCGGCGGCGGCGGCAGGCAAGCTCTGGGGGCTGTGTGGGGGGCGGCAGCTAGCTACTAGGCCACGCGGGGATGCAGAGCTGGGTGGGAAGGGACAGGGAAGCAAGAGGCAGCAGCGACTTACTTACGCAGGCAGGCAGGCAGATCAGGAAGATCAGGAGCAGTTGGGCCTCAGGCACATCCTCGTGGGAAGGCAGGCAGAGACACTGGGTCAGGGCGAGTGGTGAGGGGCGGGGCCAGCCGTAGGTGATATTTGGTGGTTCTCCGAACCAATCAAAATTTTCCCTACCGGTTCGCCCAAACTGGTGTGAACTGGCTAGATTTCACCTCTGCCGTTAATCATACATGAGAGTTGTCCATAGGAATCCTCTGATCTTAGCAGTTGTATAAGTCTTACTAAGCATGAAAAGTAATGTCAGGATTTCCATCATACAAGAAAAAGTACTGCAACATAGATTGAATTAGAAATCAAGGAGATGTAACAAAGGTAGATGGAGATGGAGAAAAGTAGAAGTAACAAAAGGTGTTCTAAAAAGAATATAATGTAAAGTTCAAAAGTATCTAAAGTTACAGTAAGGGGATTATGAGAAGAGGCAAAAGTGACAGTGGTGAGGGAAAATATATGCAAGGATAGTTCCTTCACTTAAAAAATAAATAAATAAATTGTATAATATGTATAGAGTAAAAATATTTTAAAATATAGTCAAAGAGAGGTAGGAATGGGAGCAATTTAAAAAAAGCCAGAGAAAATGTAGAACTTGATGGAAATAGAAATAGCTATCATAAAAAAGGATTAAATTAGGAGTCAACAGCAGAATGAATTTAATGGAGGATAAAAGTATTGAAATTATGTATGGTAAAACTGATAGGAAGGACTGCAATAAGTAGTATTTTAGGTGTGTGTGTGTGAATTATAGTGACGTATACAAGAGTAGAATTGAAATACCGGTACATTCTATTAATGTTAGCTTCAAAATTTGATGAAGAGGCATAAAGGTGTGGGAACACTGACAATGAGTAAGGTTTCAAGTGGACATAGTGTATGGTTTAATGGAAGAAATATTAAAATATAAGCATGACTGGCCATGTAACTTATTTAATATATTGTGAAGGCTGTCTGTATTTGGTGCCTGGAAGAAGTCCAGTAGTGTTCCCAATTCAAATGAAAAAAAATATTCAGAATGAATGGAAAAACTACAGAGACACTAGTCTATTAACTGTTTGGCAGAAGGCTAATTGAAAAGGTACAAGAGATGATAATTAGCAAAACCTGGAAAGTACATTGCAACTTCATAATATGAAGTGAACAGATTCTTGCTGTCAGCAAATCAATGAGAAAAGTATGACTCTAATAAAGAATATTCATTGAGAGAATATATATATACATATACATACATACATACATACATACATACATATGTATATATGTATATTAAATTTATATGCTGCCCGTCTTGCTTTCCAGAGATATATGATAACATAAAGATGTTTGGAAATGTTATGGAATGTGTTTATAAGTATGGTCAGTTATAAATAAAGGTCAGTTATTGAATATGATCACCCCATTGTTAGACTAAATACTATGCTTACTGCATGTTTCAACACTCGGCAAAGAATATGATAGCACAATGGGTTGGCTAGTTATCTATATATGCATATGCACACTGAAAAATCAGGAATGCAGGAATGATTTGTTGGTAAACATACTATTAGACTGTCAGTAAATATTTCTGTTCACTTTTCTGGTGCCTTGAACATATTTTTATTTCCCACATCATTCATAATGACAACCTGCATCCATTTTAGTACCATGCTTCCATTGAGTGGGTTTAATTCAAGGCATGCATGCATTCCGTGGCTCACAGACACACATACTTTCTGCTCTACCTCGAAGGTACTTGCTACTATGAAAGGGTAGGGGGTCTCCAACAATGCTGTCCCCAAAGAATTCTGCTAGTGAGGAACAGCTGAGACCCAGTGCACTGTGCAGCTGTCACAAGTTTCCTTGGAGATAGGCTAAATAGGCAGCTTTTACCCTTCTTGACCTGGCCCTCCCCATCCAGAGCTGCCCCCTTTAGAGAGTGTAACAGCTGGTTCGGTGTTTATAACTGAGGGAAGTATGCAGGAATCTTTCTGTTACCTCCTACCTATGGGGAAGTTGGGGCATTTCATTCTATTTTTCTTCTTCTTTGGATAATGGGAAAAAGGGCCTTTTGCAATTGGAAATAAGAATTCAGATAATAAAAATATAAAGTATATTACCTGGGAAGTACAATTGCTCGGTTGAATTAGTTGTTGTTTCATACAGTATAAACTATAAGCTTTTAATGTTCCCGTGTTCCTAAATTCTTTATTTTGTTTCCATTCAAATTTTCTACTGAAACATTTATTGGATCAAGGCGGGAGTTTGAGCCTTTGATTCAATTTACTATTATCGCAGAACAAGAATCTGGCTGTATGTGAAAGTAAAGCTTGACATAGTATTTTTGTATCAATGGTACCCTTTTCTCAACTACGGCTACAATACACTGGGCATTAAAACTTGAGATTACTGTTGGATAGTAGGATCTCTTTGCTGCCAACTAGTAGTTACTGTACTATAGTTGGATATTTGTAAACCATGTATTATAAAGTTACCCTATTTGGCTATCTTAGATTTGAAAAGCTGCCTCTTTCACCAGTCCTGTACGTTGCATCTTCAGTATGTATAGTTTACCAGCAATGGACATGGATCCAAAGATCTCAGCCATTTTCAATCCTCAGATATGCCTTGAGTATTAATCAGTGACATTCATAGCAAAACTCTATGGCACTAAAGTAACAACATTCATGAAGCAACATGATCATATAATTGTCACATTTATATAATTATTTCCCAATGTCGGATACAAGTATACTTAAGCCGCAGCATTTGCGTAGTGAAATTGTCATGAAGACTTTTGTCACTTGCCTCCTTTGTCTGCCCCAGACATCCATGGTCCAACCTACACATACTTTTTTTGTGACTTTATCATTAAATCGGTAGAGTTCTAGATTATGTTCATGATTTGATGGAATTTTTTAGTATTTACGGTATATTGTATGGTGAAATACCTTCAGAACAATAATTATTTTATTTACTTCATTCTTGTCTTTCTGCTATCTAACAAAAACCAATCCAATATTTTTCATACATACTGGGATTTCATTGTCTATACTATTTTGAAAACCTGGAACTGATGGTCTCAAATCTACAGTGTATGCGACTGAGGATGGCTAATTGTAACCTTTAATGATTTAAACATTCCAGTACTCAAAAAATTACTTTCGTAATACTGTACCAAGAATGTTATCACTGAAACAACAATTACACACCTCCTCATAACACGTAAAGATAGGCCCATTTTAATATTTTCATTTCATTTAATTAGGATTAAAACAGACCTGTCATCCTTCAATTACTGTGATGTTGCCTGTTGCTCACTGAATTAGCTCTATACAAAAAAAAAAACAAAACACCAAACACCAAACCACACAATTCATCATTCCATGTCTCAGCCCTATGAATTCTTTCTATTTTCTTTTTCATTGGTTTGGTACTCTGCATGCCAGGATAATCTATGAATAGTTATCTATAGGGTAAAAAGAACTCAGAAGCAGAAGTAATAGTTATATTGAGAAATGCCCTTCTCTCAATAAAAAATGAATTTGTTATATTATTTAATCTCTATAGGTCACATATTTGACCATGGGATTTTCAGCTTTCATGTCAATGGATAAATGAACCCAGATGGCATCCACATGTTTTTTGACATCAATTGTGTTTAGAGGGTTTTTAATAAAATATATTCCCAGACTTCCCTTTTTTTTATTCTTAGTTATTTGTGTACTATGGAATCTGCTAGGGACTCCCAGTGGTTTATAAGAAGTCCACAATTAAAATATCCATAATAACAAGAACAGTTAAACTATTAAAGCTTTAATATTCCTTTAAATAATTTAAAACTATAAAATATAATCCTAATAGTATTAATAAAGCTATAATAATGCAATTGAGTGAAAAATAACATCATTATTATCCTCCACCTCTTCCTTGGCAAAGAATTTAACTAACAATATCCCTGGAACAGCTCCATTTGTACAAGCTTCTGGCAAGTTGTTAAAGAAAGGGCAAATCTAATTTCTAAGGGCACGTGAGTGGAGCTATTACTGAAAAATAATGCCACTTGGTTATGGATCAGCCTTATTTTTTTTAGAAGGAGATTAATAATCAATAGTTTTTCCTAGGATGATTGTACTATGCAAACAAATTTTGGTTAGAGAAGATAATCCTGGAAATACCTATACTCTACGGTAGGTCATATAGTGGTTTATAAATCAAAACCTGCCTTTTGAAATGCATCCAGAAACTACTGGTAGCCAATGCAGAGCAACTTCAGTTTCTTGTGGTATTTAAAGGCAGCTCCATGTAGTATCCAATGCAGGAAACCAGAGATGCCAAACTCGCGGCGTCACATTGTCGTCACGTGACGTATCATGACTTTTTCCCCTTTGCTAAAATGGGAGCAGACGTGGCCAGAGCGTGACGCCTCCGTCCCGCAGGCCGTGAGTTTGACATCCTTGAAATAGGCCAACAGAACATAGATGAAGGTGTGAGATGTTGTTGCGGGATCCTGACAATCCAAATAGAGCCACAATGACTGTCAGGCAAAGGTGCTCCTGACCACATTCTAAATCTGCCCATCCAGTAATAGCCATCAATCCAGAAGAATCATAAGTCATAGATTGACTTCCTCGGGTTTAGTGTCTACTTCTTGAGAGACAACCTTAGGACTAAGAATTTCAAGGAGCAAACATCCAGAGATTACCCATTTATGGTGGCTATTTGGCCATGAATTCTGAAGCCATCCTACACTAAACATAAAAGACATGGTGCCAGCCCTCCCAGGTAAACCAGACAGGAAACACAAGTAGAAGAAATAAATCTACTTTATTGTAAGGATACATTAACAGAATCTTGCAAATCTCAAGGTACAAACTTTCAATCACCACCTGTCCATCCAAACTAGAAAACAGTAATCCTCCAATGCTTTTTTTTTGAGGGAAAATATGAAATAAATTCAAAGAATCTTTCAAATAATTTAAATAGTCCCAGAAGAAAAAAATGGCATACTATGAAGTACTGTAAAAGATTGTATTTTAACAGCAACTAAATAAATAAACAAATCAATCAGTCAATCAATCAATCAATCAAAGATGAACTCTACTGTACAGTTACTAAATTTGAGCAAAAGGCTTTAGGAGATATGCAGTACACAATTTCAGTCCTTAAATATGTAAAAACATATATTGTAACTATATAATAATATGTATGTATATACATCAGAGAGAGAATGAAAAAATATATTTATGAATAGTCTGCCCAATGACATGAAGGGAAGTTTCTGTATAAATCTGCCAAACTGGAATAGAGTAATAAATTTGATACTGAGAAAAATAAATGTTTTATGGAAATCAAAGCTAACAATAGATGAGCATCACACAGAAAAGTCTAATCATTTGCTCCCATCTAGTGACTGTCTAGATCACAGATGTCAAACTCAATCGCGTCACGACCGGATTGTGATGTTTCACATTTTTTTGCCTCTGTGGAGCTGTGGTAGGCGTGGCCTGTGTTTGATGTATCTGGCCCACAGGCCGTCAGTTTGACAGGCCTGGTCTAGTTTGTTGGCTACCTCGATCTTGTATTCCTAGCAATTCATTAAAATCTTTGAATTAACTCCTTATAAATGTGTTTAGAATACTTATTGCCATACTCATACTTGTATAAAGTAATACACCTTCTCTCTACAATCTCAGATATATCTAAGCCTCTTTACTAGTGACTAGATACAATAGATTTTCACCCACAAATCCTTATGTGAAAACACAACTATTAGATAAGGTTCTCTATTGTATTTATCAAACCATGACTATCCTTTTTGAGAGTCACAGAAGCATGTTTATACTGTATCGCTTGGAAACAACGTTGTCATGATGTATTTTTTCTTACCACTCTGTATAATTAACCATCATGTCTCTCTCTTTTTTTCATGTACATCATTCTATGACATTACTTCCATTTCCAGGCTGACTGTCAAGGGAACTTTCCATAGTAAACACCAGAAGGGAGTGATAGCAGGTGTTATCTTATACGTGTGGTGGTACTATTTATCATATGCAGACAGTGTCCAGCAGTTAATATTCTGGCTTTTAAATGTCAGTAAAAAATGTTTAGAAGATTTCTTGGACCTGCCTGATATGGAGACATACAACGGTAACCCAAAGCAAAAGGATAAACATGGAAATAGTTTCAGGGATCATCTTGGTGTTGAAACTGGGGCTGGTGAATGCGTCTCCCCACTTCCATTTACAACTAAATGTCCTCCTGTCCATTTTCATCATCTTGCTGCTTGCTGCTCATCTTTATAGCAAGAGACAAATAGTTTATCATGTTTATTTCCTCCAACCCATAAGTGTGTTGTTCCCTTTAAGTCTGAAGTTAATTCCATCCCATCAGTAAGAAGTATGTGAAGTTTCAGCACGTCCCTAAAAGAAGAAAAAGAATGAAATAATATTCTCATTCATTTCCACTGACCAAATTCATTAAGCAATATTGCTTCCAGAGTTTCCTGTCCTGGAGCAATTAAAGATAAAGAGCTATATGAACAAAAATTAGCCTGCAATTTAATTTATTTATTGCATGTTTATTTGAATACATAGGAATTCAAACTCAGAGTTTCAAAATGTAAGTCTGGATGAATGAGAAGCGAACACTTTAAATGTAATGTCAGAGCATCTCAGGCAAATAAAACAAACCCTTTTCCAATTTATGTTCAATAAAATCATAACCTTCAAAACCCAGTAGTGTGTGTGTGTGTGTGTGTGTGTGTGTGTGTGTATTTCTTCACGCTATAGGTGAAGTAATGCTTTTTCTGTGAAAGTGTATATAAGGTTAAAAAAAACTTGTGATTTATTATCAAAGGACAAAATTTATTTTTAAATTTGTCAGTAAGAGGGAATCAGGCAACTTTTTAAAACCCAGCATTTTTGAAATCTGACCAAACATTCCAGATGTTACATCATTTCCAGCAGAGTTTCTCTGTGATCCATGTCAGAGGTGCAGCTGTCAACTCCATCATACACCTGCTGCTTGTTTCCTGTCAGCAAATAATTCTTCAATTGTTTTATGAAGTGTTGAAAACTCTCAAGATGACTTTCTGGCATCCTAATGAAACCTGTGTTATGTTTAGAATAAATGATGAATCAAACATTTAGTTTTGCTTCATTACATTTGTAACCAGATCTCTTCAAAAGAAAACAAAAAAAATCAAGTTCATTTAAAAAAATATTAAAATGAAACTAATGATATACAACATATATTTTATCTGTCTGTCTGTCTGTCTGTCAAATATATAATCCTAATAAGCATAGCATATATGTAATAAATATAATTTATTAAAATCAAAACAAGCAGGAGTTATTAAGATTGAATGGGGGCTGAATTTACACTATCATATGTGATTTTCAGCATGGAAATATTTTTTTTGTTGGAGTAGTATCTTTTTCTTAAAAAGTCTTACTTGGTATCTATATGTATGCTTTTGACATCATGCTAAGGTGGGGTCATTAGTTAGAAGACTTGAACCAAAGTTTCACCACAAAACAATCATGCCTGTACCTGCAGTCACATCTTTCTGAAGACATTACAATGTTTTAATCCATTTGTAAGATTTGTAAGGTCAGCCTAACACGGGGGTGCCAAACTTGGGTTGTCACGGCAGCATCACGTGACGTATCGGGACCTTTTCCCCCTTCACTAAACTGAGCGTCGGCATGACCATCTGGAAGTTTGACAGCCCTTGCCTATCAGTTACCCAATTTCTTTTTTTTAATGGTATCCCCACAAAAATCCCAGCTACTTGCCTTTGCACAGACAAAAAAAAGAAAAAAAAGAAAAAAAAAAAGACGTAACTTCAGCCTAAAGCCACTCACTTACTTTATTTAGTCAAATAGTTATGTGACAGAAATGATTTATTGCTCTGTTAAAGTAATAACAATGAAAATCCTTTGAATGTTGCATAGCTTAAACGCCCTGTATTGACAAGGATGCAGAACAAGTCAAAGATCGACATAGAGATACTTCTTTCAATGTATTTTGGGTCTTTTTTTTTATTGACCATGCCTGTCACAAATCATGTTCTTCATTCTAATCTAAGACTATAGCAAAGGATTCTGGAAATTAAGTGAGGAGATCCTGTACTTTGCTTGGCCTGTAGGCTTTGAAGATGGAGGCTTCCTGTATAAAATTAAATATGGGAACTCTTAAAATAAAGGACAGGGTTGATTCAAATATAGCAGAATCAGAAACATTGACTAGCCACCCCTAAAAATCAGAAGACAATCTCTCTTTTTTGCCCTACACCCCACCGATGGTTGCGATGGAGATGAACATTTCCAAATTTTATTTTTGAAGACTTATATACAAACACATCTGAAGACACACACAAACGCACAGATACAAACACGGTCTTCAACAGTGAAAAGCATGATCCAAATGGCTTCTCAGCCAGCCAAGTGGGTTGTTGTTGTTGTTTTTAGTTGATGGCTGGCCAAGTTGCTTTACAGAGGTATCAGCCGGATGTGGTTTAAAAAAGCCTATCAAGAAGGTGACTATGATGCACCTCAAAACAAGTGTAGCTTTGATTGCACTATCATGGTCTTTTTTGACCATATTCCGCAAATGTTCCTACTCTTCAAATACCTTTTTGAAGATATCCAATTTTATGATGGACACTCTAGATCAGTATTTCTCAAATTTGACAGCTTCATGCAGTTCAATTTCCAGAATTCCTTAGCCGGTCTGACTGGCTGGGGAAATCTGGAAGTTGAAGTCCATACATGTTAAGGTTGCCAAGTTTGAGAAATCCTGCTCTACATAATAGCAATAGCATTAAAACTTATATATCACTTCATACGTGGTTTAGAGAGAAATATGCATATTGCTTACTGTACTCAACACTTTTATTATTTATTATCAACAATCTGGGTCCTTATTTTACTGACCTTGGAACGATGGAAGGCTGAGTCGACCTTGAGTCCCGTCAGGATCACAATCCTGGCAATTGGCAGAATTAGCCTGCAATACCGCATTCTAACCACTGTGGCACCACAGCTCTTATTACGAAAATAATTAAAGCTTTGAGTACAAGCTCACCATCCAGGTGGCATCAGCTAGTGACTGCCATCGGATGAGCTTTAAGGACTTGATGCATGCAACATCTGTAGGGGAAGGAAGCCAACAAGCATCCATTCAAAACTCTTCACTTTTTCTCTAGCCAGATGGAGCTACTAGCCATGCAAACATTTAAAAGGGGTGTTCATAAAGTTTGTAAGCCTGAGCAGAGTAGCATTTCCCGCATCCTCGGGTGCTTGCCATGTGTACACTGCATTCTTCCATTGGTGGTTGTGAACACATTTCTTTCGTCTGTTTTATTTTATTTATTATTAAATTGATTTGCCACCCATCATGCCATGGGGCTACTCTGTTTTGCTCACGTTCACTTTGAAATATGTCCTTGGAATATGCTGATTGGGGAATTCTGGCAGCTGAAGTTCACAAATCTTAAAGTTACCGAGGTTGGAAACCCTTGCCTTAAAGCGGTTGTAACAATTTCACTTTTTCCATTTCTGTTTTTGAAAATGCTGGAATTTTAAAAGCAAATTCTATAGCTTTTTTCTTCCTAGAGAGGCCCCTGCTTAAATAAAACAAGCAGCGGCAACCCAATGGATGAACAGGCTTTCTGTCCTGTGTAGGATTTTAGGAAGTGTCAGAAAAGCTTTCCTTATTATCTTTTACAGAGGATAAATTCATATGAAAGTTTTGCTTGTCCTTAGGGCTTGGAGGAATTTCTTTGCAATAGGTAAATGTATGGTAAGAAGAGTTTATGCCTTTACCATGGGCGAGCAAAATCTGAAACATCCTGGTTTTGTTTTATAATTCATTTCCCATAGCATTTGAAGTTTGGACCGTATTATTGTTAATAAAGTTATGATAGAAATCACAACTAGTTTTTTGTTCTTATGATACCTTCTGCTTTTACTTAATCGGGATTTGTCTTAAGCATCGATTGCACAAACATGTCTACTTCAGTAGACGATGACCTGGCTTGTTGATTGGCTTCCAATATACCTGCACAAACATTTAAAAATCACCATAAAAAAATCCTACTTCTCAAATTTCAGTAATGTACTGTATATACAACAGCAATATTCAACTGATTCAGAGTTAGAGAACACAGAGTAGTTAGATTTCTGAATTTACATTGCTTCCTTTGTAGAGTTGCAAACTACCGGCATAATTATTGTTAGAGTTAAAATAATCTGATCCCTAACTTGACAAAATGTTAGGGATCAGATTATGTCGCAAGGATCTGCATAGCTAGGCCAGCCACATCCATCCAAAGATTGCCATTCTGCCCAGCCTGGGTGACCTTTAGCAAAAGGCCATGTGGACTAGAAACTCTATTTTGCCATGTC
Organism: Oxyrhabdium leporinum; assembly: GCA_032468155.1. Taxonomy (NCBI): domain Eukaryota; kingdom Metazoa; phylum Chordata; class Lepidosauria; order Squamata; family Cyclocoridae; genus Oxyrhabdium; species Oxyrhabdium leporinum. The sequence continues at coordinate 288,369 of JANHFL010003013.1, forward strand.
AACATGTCTGGAAGGCATCAGGTTTGGTAAAGTTTAGGCTAGGCAGCTTAAATATTATGCTATTTACATAAAGAACAACTACGCTAAAATAAATTAATGCCTGCATCAATGATTCTATCTACGCGTGGTTGACCGCAAAGAAGCCTTTTGAAAAGAAATAAAAATTTAATGTGTATCCTGATGTTTGCACATGCAGCATTTCACGCTGCTCAAACTTTGCTTTCCCACAATTTACTGAAAATGGAATTTAAAGGGAAAAGCACCTAATATAGAATTATACTGTCCAACTATATGTTCTCCATAGCTTATAATATCCTGTCATATCGCGTCATGACTAAATCCTGTTTATAGTCAGAAACATTAATGAAACGTTTCTTTCTTAAAGGATCAGTTTTGTCTTACCCAATAGTATTAACATCCTGTGGGTACAAATGATCCTTCTAAGCAGTGCTGACTATAAGTCTGGAGAGATTCTCAGTCATCCAGGTGCTTTTTGCAGGAGGCAACTGGACTTTCTTGTTTTTTCTTTGAAGACGTTTCGCTTCTCATCCAAGAAGCTTCTTCATCTCTGACAGGATAGTGGGGAATGGAAGGATTTCTATTCCTTGCAGACAGCTGATCGTTTGCATCCTTTTAGAGGGTTGATAAAGCACTTGGAGGTTTATCTATGTCCTCAGGGTCATAGATAAACCTGGGACAGTGCTTACTATGTTTTGGACACCTAGAACTAGAAGAAGTCAATCTACTTTATTGTAAGGTTACATTAACAGAAGCTTGCAAGTCTGAAAATAAATCTTTTACTCCTTACCTGTAGAGTCTAATATACCAGGGATGGTCCCTTCTGAGGTATTTGCAATGCGTCCATTCCTTCTGTGGACTCAGCCACTGCTTGTCTGAGTGTGGTCTAGTCTGCAGGTCCTCGTCCTATCCTCCAGGGTCATTCCCCCAGATCATTATGATCAGTGGTGGGATTCATTTTTTTTTACTACCGGTTCTGTGGGCGTGGCTAGGTGGGCGTGGCTGGGTGACCATGTGGCTGGGTGGGTGTGGCTAGGTGGGCGTGTGACTGGGTGGGCGTGGCCAACTCAACATCACTCACATCGAAGGGGCCTAGCCTCGCCCAACTGGTCACCTCATCTCCAAATGTTTTATGCAAAATGGAATTGCTTGAGAAATTCTTGATTCCAAGTCACTTGGGTTTAAATCTGATTTAAACTAACCTAATCCACCTCCGTGAGTCAGGTATCAAAGATCTACAAATCTGTCTTTAGTTGTACCAACCGTATCCCGTTACTACAATCTATTAAAACTATACAGGTAGTCCTGAACTTACAGTCACAATTAGGCTCATCACTTCTGTTGCTAAGTGAGGCAGTCATTAAATGAGTTGTACCCAATTTTATGACCTGTTTTGTCACAGCTGTTCAGCAAACCCCCATGGTTGTTAAGTGAGTGCCGTTTCCTACACTAACTTTGCTTGTTGGAAGCCAGTTGAAGAGGTCGCAAATGGCAATCCTTTGACCCCAGGACACTGCAACCATCATCAATACATGCCGGATGCCAAGTGCCTGAATTTTGAGCACACAACCGCAGGGATTCTGTAATGGTTGTAAGTGTGAAGACCAATCTTAAATCACTTTTTTTTTCAGCACCACTATAACGTTGAACCATTGCTAAGCAAATGGTTGTAAGTCAAGGACTATCAGTATTCACGTAAAGTGGTTGAGCAACCCCATTCCCAGCCATTCCGCAGGCATATTTTCCAACTCATGTACCTTTTACGTCATAGACCTAAAACCTGTGAAATACTCTTTGTCTTCCGCTGAGGATAACTTTTTGCACCTGCCTGTTTATAGTTACTTAACAGTTACTTAACAGTAAACATATTTTTCTTTTCACATGTTTTGTAGGTAGGGGAGCACCTTGGATATAAAGTCAATTTTTATAATCCCCCTATTGTCCAATGAGCACATTCATTAACAAAATTAAGAAGAGTTTATTAATAAATACAGTGGGTTTCAACAACTACTTCCAGTTATGAAATATTAATTATTAGTTTAATTAAGAAATAAATGCTATGAATTGCAAACACCCTACATACAGAGCACATTATATAAATGTAGCATTTTCACATCAGCTGTATTTTCCAAAGATATAATGCCAATTATAAAGATTCTGTTTCACTGAGCGGCTTCATTTGAGAAATGATTCCATACCACAAATTCACCTCTGTTTTTTGTACTTAAAGTTGACCAAAATACAAAGATTATTGCAAATTTTGCATGTTGTGTTTTTGATTTGATAAATTACTACCTAACATAATGATAAACAAGGCAGAGGTCAGCTAATTGTTCTAAGAAAAATGTGATAAATGCACTTTTATGCCCCTTTAATTTTTTTTTCTGCTTTTGAAATATTACATTTAGCAACAATACAAAAGAAAAAAATTGTAATATCATTTATTGGCTTTTCTCTTCATTTTCTTATCCCAATTTTCTCTGTATATTTTTACTTCTTGTTAAAATAAAATAGTTTTAATTTTTATTATTAAAAGAGACATCACCTTCCTCATAACTAAATACCCATCAATTATTTATCACCATAAAATATCCTGTCCAGGACAAAAGAAAGGGAAATCTGAGCGTAGAAACCTTTGGTTCCAAGCCAAAAAATCTAATTACATTTGGACAGGAAATTCAAAACAAGAAAGGGGGAGGACAAAGCTATTGGTACATGGCCCATATCTTGCATGAAAAGATAAGGTTAGGGATGCTTTGAATCCACTGTATGGGGACCAGATAGCTTTTTTGTTCTGCTTCTTTGTTTGATGAGTGATTCCAATAAAGAAATATGCTTCCCCCCCCTCCAAATGCCTTTCCCCCAAGGACTCTGCAAATACTATGATTGTCTAGGGTTGAAAAGTACAACATGGGAAGTTACCAATTTATATGCTTGCATTCTGTGATCACTCCATGTGGTTGCATTAAATAGACAATGCGGCATCCTGAGAAATGCCCCTTTAGTATAGAACTATTATTTTTGCAACTTTAAGCCCTTTTCATTCTAAAATGGAAAT
>JANHFL010003013.1:309498-329325 GCA_032468155.1 Oxyrhabdium leporinum
GTAGGTAGGTAGGTAGGTAGGTAGGTAGGTAGGTAGGTAGGTAGGTAGATAGAAACCCATCCCCAAAGAGTAGTGCTTAGCTGCGCATCCAAGAAAAAAGAGCCAAATCTTTTATCTCCATTCAAGGCTACACTATAAAAATTAAGTTCCAAGTCATAGACGACACCTTGTTTATTTGTCACACTCAACCAAAAGCTAAAGCGTAAATTTCTTATATGAGTCGTAAGTAGCCCTCTAGACTTAATTATTAATTAAATTGACTCTGCTAATATTTGTATTTGAACATGTCAGGGAAAGAATGGGTGTTAAATCCACCTTCTGGTGTTCTTTTTTTTAAATTTTATTTTATTACTAGCCTTAATGTAAACAACACATTCACCTTGTATGCATGGTTTGAATACTAATGCAAGTACATTTGGAGGACGTTTTCATCCAGGTACAATACATTAGCATCTTAATACTGATTTGTCTTCCTTTCCTTCTCGCCTGGATGTTGGGAAGTCTTTTTTACCAGCCCACCCACTGTAAGCAGGCCTACTTAAAGCAAAAGTGATGGAAAGGGCCACTTCTTGGCCATTGTTATGCGGAGAAGGAAGGAGGAGGCCATACAATAACTGATGCAGACCTCACGCTGCCCTATCACAATGTTTTGTGGAATATTAAGTGGAAAAGGCTGTTTTGTATGGTCTGTTAAGCGATGATAGGTAAATCACTCGACAGCAATGCAGTTGTTGCTTTCAGTGGAGACACCCAGGAGAAATAAATCTTGGCAATCCAAAGTTGCTTTCTGTTTGCCTGATTGCTTGTTCCCTTGTATGGGTATTGCTGTCCAAAAAAAGTGGAAAAGCTACAGGAGGTTAATAGCGTTACTGTCCATATTGATGCAGCATAAACCAACATTTTGATACATCATAGATTTAGGAAAACAGACAATATGTATACTTGCACACAAAATACACATACATATGTGCATAGCTCAGGGAGAATTGCCATCTTTGGTCTTGGATGGGGTGGCACTGTGCGTAATCTGGGGGTTCTCCTGGACTCATGACTCCTGCTCGAACAGCTGGTGGCAGTCGTGACCAGGAGGGCCTTCGCCCAACTGCGGGTTGTGTGCCAGTTACATCCTTTCCTGGACCAACAGTCCCTACTTACAGTCACTCATGCCCTAGTCACTTCCCATCTTGACTATTGCAACACACTCTACATGGGGCTGCCCTTGAAGAACATCCAGAAGCTCCAGTTGGTGCAAAATACAGTGGCCCGCGTGATTTTGTGCAGATCCCGGTGTACACATGTATCAGGTCTCCTGTGGGAGCTGCATTGGTTGCCAATTTACATCCAGGTGCAATTCAAGATGCTGCTTGTCACCTTTAAAGCCCTTCATGGCTTGGGACCAGGTTATCTGAGGGACCGTCTCTGGCTGTGACATCCATCCGATCCATCAGAGTGAGGAGGCAGGGAATATTGCGGGTCCCATCCCACTAGGGAGATACACCTGGTGGGACCCAGAAGAAGGGTCTTCTCCGTGGTGGCTCCCTCTCTTTGGAACATCATTCCCCAAATAATAGAATGGTCCCCACTCCAGAAGGTGCTGAAGACCTGGTTCTGCCAGCAGTCCTGGGAACCCAGAGCCAGATGGAGCCCATTAAATAGCTCATGTGATGTACTGTCGCCGGGGTGGGGGATGAGGGGGGTGGGGCTGATTTTATTATAGCGATTTATTTGATTCTTTTTTATTAGTTTTATTGTTTTAAATGAGGTCTTATATTCTGTAAGGCACCTTGAGTCGCCATGTGTGAATAGGTGGCAATATATTTCAATAAATAAATAAATAAATAGTGAAATAAAGCTACTTAATTAATTGTGCTTTGGAAAATATATTTCAGTTGCATTCTGGCCAACCGATTTGTCTCAGGGCTGTGTATGTTTTCAAAGGACAACAGAGATCCTAACCGTGCATTGTTGACATTTAGAAATGGGCAGGCAATTCTAACATGGCAGTTCCAACATACTCTGAATTTGTTGTTCTTTTAAATATGGGTTTGCTAGATATGTTTTGAACAGAACCGGAAGGACATTCTGCTTGGAAGCAGGATTCATCAGTGAAATAATTTTTTTAATGTCCAGGAGCCATCACTTTGTTGACTTTGAAGGTTTCATTTTAAGACATCACTATTCTAATGTTTCTAATATTTTCTGCTTATTCCTTCATTGTACAGGTATTGTACATCTACTTAGAATCCTGATGAAGTTCTGTCTGAAAGAGCGGCAGGGGTTCAGAGCTATTAAAGAATAAGCTTATGGCTTTTTCATAGAATTTAATGTATTACTTCTTTTCTTTTGCTGTATTTGAAGAAAACCTTGTTTGAGAGCTACTGGAAGTACTTTGGAGAGCCATAACCCTTTCCCCCCCTAATAATAGGAAATAGGATATAATTCAGGTTAATCCCCCCCCCCCCCGGCGTTTTGTTTTTCTGAAGAGAGGCTACAAGAAGTTCACCCAGGATGTCAGCTTTTTCTTTTACAGCTGATCAAAACATAGTAACTGATAAAACTTGTATGGTAAGTCGGAAACATTGGATTCTTGCTGTTGATAAAATCTGTGCCGAAGTGTGAGAAACTCATGTCTTATTGACACAGTGACCTAGTTGTAGTATCCCAGACTACTGGGTACACAGTTAGAATGGAAAAGCAACTGTACAGAGAGTGAAAATGATTTTTCTCTGTGCAAACAATGTGTGTGTGTGTGTGTGTGTGTGTGTGTTGCTCAACATTTTCAGAAATAGCAATTAAACCTCACTGGGATTATATTTATAGCAAAACATATTTAAAGCAGTTTTAGCAATCAATCATAAAATAAATCAGAATATAAAGTAACATGAAAAAATAGTAACACATATCTACTCTTACTCAGTATTCTGTCTTTTAAAAATAAAGAAAAGTCTGGTCAATACAGGTAATCCACAACTCACGACCATAATGGGGTCTGGATCTTCCATCGCCAAGCAAGGCAATTAAGTGAGTTGCGACCAATTTTATGATCTTTTCTTGCTGTGGTCAAGTGAAAAACACATTTGTGAAACGAAAATGGCTTCCTTTTTTGACTTTGGTTATAAGCTGGCTAAGAAAGTTACCAATGGGAATCATGCGAACTTGGAATATTGCAATCCTTATAAATACATGCCAGTTGCAAAGCACCCAAACTTTGATCACGTGACTGGGGATGCCAGGATGGTGATTAGTGCAAGCACTGGTTCTAAGTCACTCTTTTCACCATGATAGTAACTTCAAGTGGTCTCTAAACGAACGGTCATAAGTTGAGGACTACCTGTATGCCACTTGTTCCTAGGTTACACCAGCCTGCAGCTATTAGAAGAAATGCAGATTATTGGCCATTCATTACACTACTTACAACAGTTCATTTAGTGACCATTCAAAGTTACAACAGCGCCGAAAGAAGGGACTTATGACTATTTTTCACACTTATGACCATTGTAGCATGCCCATGGCCATTCAGAGGCTTGGTAACTGACTCATATTTATGACGCCTGCAGTGTCCTGGGGGGGTCACGTGATCACCTTTTGCGACCTTCTGACAAGCAAAGTCAATGGGGAAGGCCCGATTCACTTAAGGACCGTGTTACTGGCTTAACAGCTGCAGTGGTTCACTTAACAACTGTGGCAAGAGAGGTGTATAAAGTGAGGCAAAATTCACCTAACAAACGTTTCGCTTACCGTAGCAACAGAAATTTTGGGCTCAGTTGTGGTCTTAAGTCGAGCACTATCTATATATCCAATGTCATGCAAGCAGATTTTTTTTTTCTTTTGTACAGTTGATCTTCCAATTCTTCTATCTCTAATTTTTTAGATTAAAACTCTCAAATCTGACCTGGCAGATCCCCTAAGAGATTTTGGAAGACATATAATATACAGCAAGAAAGAGAAATCTTTTCTACTTATGTTATTGGTTGATTCAAATGGACTATGTAATTTCCTGACTGTATGTTTAGAGTCGTTCATGTAGATTATAAACATTCCCTTGACATACAAACACATCCAGTACTGTCAGCACAAATTAATAAAGAGTAATAAATAAAATTAAGCCTAGGTTGTTTTTTATATTCTTCTTCTTTTTGTACCTTGCTTTAGATCTCTTTTCCTCTCTTCCCCCTCTCTCTAGTTCAGGGGTGGACAATTAATTTTTCCATGGGGCCACGTGAGAAGCTGAGTTTGTTGTTGAGGGCTGGACCAACAAGACACACCCATTACTGTGAAAGTGTGTAGGCACACATCCACATGTGTAGCAGTCGACTTAAAATAAAAGCAATGCGGTTATATTGCATACAAAACCTATTTATGGCATACAAAAGGTTTCGTGTGCATGGCATACAAATTTGCCTATTTAAATTTGATTTCTAATTTCCAATTGACCGCATGCAGGTTCAAACAGGGTTAGGATGGGCTGGATGTGGCACAGGAGCTGTAAAATGGCCAAATCTGCTCTAGTTGATAGATCTTAAATACATAAATGAGAAGTAAACAACCTATTCGTTTTACAAGACTGTACTTAGTTCTGGGATGAACTAAAGGGGTTTATTCAGTCTATTTTAATGTATGTTATTAATTTCTTGTTTCCTGGCTAAAAATAGTAAGATGCTGAAATCTGTCATTGGTTGGGGGTTAGAAACAGGATTGGAGGCCACTTTCAGTTATGGGACAGTGAATTGTCCACATCAGATGCAAATAAATATAAAACTGGCTATCCTAATTCGGACTCTTGGGAAGAGAAACCATGGAGAAACACTGTTTGGGTTTGTGCATAACCAAAACTGGAAATTTGTGCCTGTGAACCTTAATTTGATCACAGTCTCTGAGAGTTGTTGAGATCTCTCACACTAAAACAAACAAATCACACACAGAGATTAACATGTCTTTAACTTCATGCCAACATCACACCAAATTCAGTTTAACACTTTTTGTTTTTTTTCATTTGAGAGAGAAACGGAAAGGAAAGAAAGAGAAACAGAGAATGGAAGCAAAAGAGATTATAACCAAAGTCAAGCATCAGGCCAAACTTTCACCTACGATTATAAATGAATATTCTAGAATCTGCTCAGTGGAGCGGAGATTTTACACATGCTGTCAGGCACCCAGTATTGTTTCTTGCCAACCTCAAATGAAAATTCAGCAGAACTGCCTGAGTAACTTGAGTGAGCTGAATGATTTGTTCTTTTGTTCTGCATAACAGCTCCCTTTCACTTCACTGATACGAACCCCATTTAATTCACTTAGATTCTGTTGTCCTGCTTTTTAACAAGAGCCGAGACCACATGTAGGCAGAATGAAATCTCCGACACACGCACTTTCTGTTCTGTTTTTCCTAATATAGCACAGGACATCAGGCTTGTTACAGAAAATTGCTAGTGACAGTTGATGAAGAGGACGTAATGTAGTGAAATGATTAAAAAGCACACCTGTGAGCGTGTTATCAATAAAAATTAAAACGGGCTGTCTCAACTGGCTTTCTGTACCACTTCTGTGGTAATGAAGCATTTATGTCATGTAATCGTGCTTTCAAAAATAACTGCCCTCCATCCTTTACCGCACTCTATATGCAGTTGTTAACACAAATTTGTGGCTTGAATGCTAAAAGGCTTTAGTTTGCAGGTGTGATGAAGCCTATGGCTAGTAGACCCAGTTTGGCTTTGTTATCAGAATAAGGCCTGAGTGGCATTGACTGGTGGTGTGGCTTGCAGCGAGAGGAATATTAACTTTTTGACCAGGTCATTCAGCCCTTTTCAGTGGGATGCAGATGGACACTTTTCTTCCTGTTGCCAAACACAGGAGGGTCTTATTCACATACCAGCAAGGAATCAAACTGCATTTCCTATCGCTCTGGTAGGTGCTGCAATAGGTGCTGTGTCAGAATATATATATATATTCCTAGAGAGTTGTTCGATGAAATCACTCAGTTTTTATCTCTTTGCCATTGTAGTCAGAAATATTTTTTTTTCTTTTAGCTGGTGTTTTTGCAGGGCCATGGAAAGACAGAATGATCAATATTGCGAGTGAAATAAATGAATTTATAAATGAATAGAAAGTATTACTATGTTCTACCTCTCTGTTTTCCCGATTTCATAAATACCTTCATTATACTGCCCTTTTAAGCATTCCCTGTTAACCTTTGCCTCACCTTATATAAATATCAAATAGTACTACAGGGAAAAGTTACATGATCAGAATGGTTTAAGCAGCTCAATAAAATATATCATATTTAAACTCAGAATTTTTCCTGCCTTCAGTTACTTTTTTCAACAATGAAAGTCTGTTGCTATGGGCTTAAAAATCAAGAGCAATGCTCCTTTGAGGGAAAAATGGTAAACTACATAAATACTTTACCAGGGCACAATTATATATGACATAGAAGATTTATGAATAGTATCCATTTTTCCTATTCAGGTCTTTCCCATTGCTCTAATTAAAATACTCATACATATACATTGTAAATTCAGATGTGAGAGTTCCATCAAAGTTCCGCTTGTCCATTCAGCACTCATAAACAATTATATCCAAGTAAGAATTTATTAGAGAAACCATGTTGGTACATCTGGGAAAAATCTGAATCTGAAGTTCCAGGGTTTTTCCGCCCAAAAGAAATTCAAGGATTCACCTCCCAGCCATACTCAAGTCACATTCCCCAATCCTCTTCCAACTCCACCTTACACTCTCCTCCTGCCACACCTCTTCCAGGTGCCAGTTGCTGTGTCCTTGAATCTCCAGAAAATAATTTTGTTGTCTACCTCCCCCTTAACCATATGAGAAACTCCCCCCTCCCGTTTTCCCAGGCACTAGACGTGGCAGCCACAGAGGCCTTTACAATTATGGCTTCCCAGGTATTTTTGATAACTTTCCTCTAAACAAGAGTTGAAATGCCGAGAGCTGTGGAAATATGAACTTTCACTTAACAGCAAAATAGAAATATTTTGTAATGCAAACAATTACTAGATTTAGAATTACTAGAAGTCCTCCAAGGTCCCCGCCAACCCTTTTATACAGTTATTATTACTGTTAGATCCTTACATCAACCATATGGATATTTAACTGTAAAAAAAATGCTTCAAGAATGAAGGTGATGAATTTATTTATTGTGACAGCTGACAAAACATGGATTCATCATTATGAAGCATCCATCCATGGAATATCATTATAAATACAGTAAATGAGGAGTTCAATAAGAACTCCTACAATATTTTGTGATCCAGATGGTGTTACTTACCTGGATTTCCTTGAACCTGGCACCATTATCAATTCAAAACACTAGACTGCCACACTCAAAATTTTGAAGGGCCTGGGGGAAAATTTTCCTACAGCATGACAATGCTAGGCCGCAAGACCCACGCAAAGAGACTGCAAAATTGGACCTCACCATCGCATTCTATCCTCCATCTACTCAGACTTGGTGCCATGCAATTTTCATCTTGTCCCAAAGTTGAAGGAATATCTTCTAAGCATCTTTGACTCAAATGAATTGGTGGAAAGGACTGTCTGGATCTGACTGAAGAGACAGAGATGGCATTGGACATGATAGCTTTAAGAAACATGTCCATTGTTGGCCATAGTGGATAGCGATCATTGGTGATTAAGTGGAGAAGTAAATATAAGTAACAAAAAGTGCTCGTTTCAATGATTATTTTCCTCTTTCGTTTCTTAAAATGTCCCTGTTTAAATTAAAGTTAGGAAACTTTACTTTTTATTTGATTCTTGTACTTATTGCTGGTATTTGTATGCTGCCTACTCAAGCGACTAGGTGTTTTACAATATGTAACTTAGAATACATCCACAAAACAATATGTTATTAGAAATGCGATCTTTAACAGAGAGAAATATAATTAAAATCTTTATGGCTGAACTCCCTTGCAGTCTTTACCACTTTTCAAAAACAGAGCAAGGTAGGCCCAAACTGACCTCAAAGACACACTGTTTCACCAGGAAAGGGTTGTTATGAGAAGCTTATTTTCTGGATCTTTTCTCTCATGGTGGAATCAAGTCAACCAATTTTCTTAGACAAGAAATACTTCATGGTAGGCTCCACTGTTTGTTACCATGAAGTCATTGTTGATGAGTTCATATAAGTGCTTCCAAACATTCTCCTTAAACTCCATTTCCAGAGCAAAAGGGCTCATGAATCCTCACATCTGTGTCTGTTACTAATGTATATTACACAGAAAAACAGATGGCTAGTACCGCTTTTTGTATGTGCATTTGTGAGCTTGGTCAGAAAACCTTAATGGAAGGAGATTGACTTCCCCCACAAATGGTTAAGAAGTTGGTCTAGGAGCAAAAGAACAAGATTGTTGTCTGCTCTCAGCCATGGGAGAATTCAGTCATTCTTTTTCACCCTTTTTGATGACCAAATATAAATGCCCCCAGGGGTCCATGCTCATGAGAGATTTCCAAGAAAGAGCAAATGAAAGCTATCACAGGCTTTCTTGAAGGTAAAAGCTTACAGAAGTAAACACACAATGCTCCCTGTGAGAAACTATAGGGATCTATGCTGTGTTCTTCCATGGCACGTTTGTGCCAAGGGATGGTTTGTAAAGCTGTTGTAACCACGCAAACAAGATGTGTGAGAAACTAGCTTATCAGTGAAATGCCCTTCCTGTGAACTCCTCGGTATCTTTGCACCAGGCATAAACTCACTGTGCATTCCCAGATAGAGTCTGTGCCATGCTGTGCTTGTTACTATTTTTAATATTAAAAGTTCATGCAGTAATTAAACATTGCATTAGCTTGGTTCAGGGTGTACACTAACCTACTTCGGCAAGGCCATGCTGGAGAAGATAGGAAGATGACTGATGTTTTATACTGTGTTAAATTCTTAAAGGGAGGCAGGAATCACACAAAACAAATAAATTCACATCTAATGCTTTATCATTTTAAAATATTACCTCAGTTCCCAAGTTGTTTGCCACATAATAAGCAAGAGAAAATGGCCATTTGTAAAACAAATCCTGTTTTGTTCCCTTACACATGAAGACATCTGGCTTTACTTCACTGTTGGATGCCTTTTGATTTCTTTTTAATTCTATTGCACCCATCTGTTTTTATTCATTTGTTCAGCTTACCCACCAACTCATACACATCTCCATTGCCTTGCAATCACTCTGGCTGCTTTTCCATTCTGGTTGGAAAAGATATCTCCTCGTGAAGGTTTTCCTTAAGGCTGAATTGAACTGTGGAAAGCCAAAGAATCCACAGTCCTAGAGAAATGATGGTATAATAAAAGTAAAAAAGAAATGTATTTATTTGCACCAGTCTTTTGGCTATCTCATAACTCAACAAACATTTATTTATTAGTCACATTTATATGGCTGCCTATCTGATGGAAAGTGACTCGAACAACATACAAATAAAACCATAGAATATAAAATATCTAAATCATTATCTAATGTGTTATAAAGGCAGCATTAAAACAGAAAGTCAGAGGAATATGAACAATAAGGATGCCATCTTACTAATTCATTCATCTCTTGGGGTCTGCAGACCCACTGGCAAAATCAGTTCCCAAGAGACCCTTGAAAGTTCAGGTGTGATGAGGCCAACTTCATCTCTGGGGGGTGGGGCTCTACAAGGTTCTACAACGTGGCCACTATGGACCCACCAAATGAAGCTTCCTAGACTACACAACCCACCACATGCCACCCTGTTGGATAAGGTGGGATGGACAGATAAAAGAAGGACATTTCACTCCACTGATGATGTTTAACCCTTGAAAGAGAATTTGAAAGTAATCCACTTTTTTCACCCAACAGACTAACAAAAGTTAGTCACAACAGTAATGAGATATTTGAGGAAAGGTGCTGGAGTGACCAGAAGAGATAAAATCAGAAATGAGATCATAAGAGAAAGAATTGGCATAAAACCAATCCTAAACTACATACAAAAACAGCAGATAAAGTGATTTGTTCACCTGGAGAAGATGTCTTGGGATTCTATATCGTACAAAGCATACACACAAAGAGGAGAAGGTCAAAGAACATGCGGCAGACCCAAGAAGAAGATGGAGAGACAACATCAAAGACACACTACAACAGCATCAAGTAACAATAGTTGAAGCCGTCAGAAGAGCTAGAACCAAAACTTTGTATCTTCCTCGATACCCAAAGCAGTAAAAGAGGAAGTAAAGAAATAGTAGAAAAAGAAGATGACCCAAAAGCAGGGGTTTCAAACTGGCGGCCTGCAGGCCGGATGCATCATGCGCAGGCCATGCCCACTCCAGCTCCGTGAAACGTCACGTGATGGCAGTGTGATGCGGGTTTGACACCCGTGCAATGGAATATGAATCGAGGTTGGACTACAGGTAGATTTTTGATACCATAGATTATAAATGTAAATTTAAATCAACAACTCCTTCTGCAGGGTTTTGGGTTATGTCAAATCATTTATTTATTCTCATAAAATAGGTAGATTTCTATTCCTTTCTAGTTTTACAATTTTCATTAACCTTTCTGTTTTGCTCTGAAATTAACACATTTCATAACACAATCTTTTCCTTCATATGTTTAATGTCCCATCCTTACTATTCTTCTGACACTGCAGCGTTGATATATTTGTGACATGTCACAGTCTGCTTATTTTTAGACTTCTCGTTGATCTTTTTGGCAAAGAAGAAGTGTGAGACTTTCTAGAAAGCTTTTTACATGACACTTTGAATAGCACCTGATGAAAGAAAACTCACCACTTTCTTTCCAATTTGGCTGAACGTAAGATAAATCTGAAGACTCTACTGAATTTTTCTAGTGGTGGAAACAGCAACCAAATTGCAGATAGCAAAAGAAGTCATTTATCCCTGTAAGCAAATAAAACTATATCACAAACCCCTCATGTGAAAATTTAATTGATAATTGGCACTAATTAGTAATCAAGATCTGCTGAATATTGCCATATTTTATTACACTGGCTTACCAGCTTAATTTTGAGGGAACTAACAACCTTGTCTCTTTACTTCATACATTTTGTACGGTCTCAAATATGCAGGAAATATTCCCAAATCATTTTACAAAATCAGGATTTAATTATACAGTTAGATCAGGTGAATATGAACTAGATGGTTGGTTGCTGATTGGTCTGTACCACTTTCATAGCTGAAAATTCATCATACAGTATATGCAGCTGTTTGCATATGATAAAAAAGGTAAACAGGCCTGTAATAAATGATTCCAAAGTTTGCCACAGCCCTATGGGCTGTATCTGCAAAGCATTTCACAGGATATTAACGTAAATCTGTTTTTCCTCTGCGTTATTCTCACCATCTGCTGATCCAGGAATGTGTTTGTTATAGTCCTAATCATAGGCACAGGACACTGGAGTACACAGAAGAAACATTGGCCATGTTCAATCCCAGCAATGCTAGGGGAAGATGAGACAATCAACACCAACTCTCTGTGCTTCAGAGACTGGTTTTCTTACTTCTCTCTTCTCAGTGTTCAATTCTCCATAAATGCCCAACAGACCTGTCCTCTGCCTTTATAGAAGAAAAGAAAAACAGAAAATGATTGTGAGGGCTGCTATCGCAGCCTCAACACACCCCTACATCCACACACATATTTACAACACATCCACATAGATTTATTTTTCTAGAGTTTTTGGTCTCCATCTATCACACCCTTTCAAAAGCTGGCAAATCAATGCTTTCAGGGAAACATTAATTTCTTCAATAATTCTTGCATCGTTATTTGCAAAATAATGTATAACTGTACATCTGCTTCGTTATTGGATTGCATTTATTATTTGTTCGCTTGTTGGCTAGTTTTATAACCCACCGTTCTAGAATCACCTAGAGTGGGAGCATTCTAGGGCCTGGGAGAAGGTCCTTTCTCACAAATCAGATAGACCTCGGTAGACAGATAATGCGAAAACGAGGAAACACACTGAAAACGTCTTCCTTTTGTATCTGGATCCTGCTGTCAAAGACAAGTGCCTGTGTTGTGTGGTTTGTGTCATGATGATTGCAATGAACATGCTTTCATTTGATCCCTCCCTCTTCCCCACTGATGCCCATGCAGGGAAAGATAAGCCCGTGGATAAGCTCTAGATAGTTTCATGCAGTAGACGAGGCTTTTTTCTGTGTATGCCAGGAGTTCAACCTGGTATGTGTATCGTGGTTGAAAGAGAAGCAGCCCAATAAATATTGCATGCTGGGAAATCAGTAGTCCTGGATTTCTCTTTGATGGATAAAAACATAGCTGGGAGGTAGGGATGTAGAAACGAACAGCCATAGAAAAAAGATGGGCTATTTAATATGGGTGTCTTTGTTTCTGTAGGAGTGGAGGGAAATACCTTTTCTCAGGTGGCTTGCAATGGATTTGTCTGAATTTGTGATGGATTCAGAGATGAGCCACAGCCTGTGTTGCATTGTGCAAGGTGCAGGACAATCTCCTCTTACGGTTACAAAATATCTGGGAAATGTGATTGTGGAAAGTGCATCCGCTCACAAAGCGTCATTCATTCCACTGTTTCATCCAGCATGGTGTTATATTTCTCCTCTTAGCCATTCCTATTTCAGTTCATCAAAGGGCAAATATTTATGAGCCACGGTGACGCAGTGGTTAGAGTGCAGTACTGCAGACTACTTCTGCCTGCCGGCTGCCTGCAATTTGACAGTTCAAATCTCACCAGGATCAAGGTTGACCCATCTTTCCATCCTTCCGAGGTGGGTAAAATGAGGACCCGGGTTGTTGGGGGCAATATGCTAATTCTGTAAAGCACTGTGAGTTGCATATAAGTCTAAGTGTTATTGCTATTGCTACAACAGTTGCAGCATCCCAAGTCATGCAGTTATCATTTGCGACCTGCCTAGGAGGTTTGCAACAAGCAAAGTCAATAAGGGAAGCCAGATTCACTTAACAATTTTGTGATTAGCTTAGCCACCACAGTGATTTGCATCAAAAAAAAAGGTTATGAATCAGGTGTGACTCGTTTAGCGATTTGCATCGCTTAGCGATGGAAGTTCCAGTCCCGATTGTGGTTGTAAATTGAAGACGACTTGTATTATAATCTTTGCAATCCCTTCAACAAATGATTGTCTCCGTTTTGTTGATTAGCGCTGCCTCTGACAATAAACTGAATTCGCTCTTTCACTAGTAATCCTTTAAAAATGGAAGATGAGATAGGATAATTTGAACATTTAAGTTTTACTCAGGTGATACACTACAGTAAGCACTTTGTGTGGTAAGCAAATTTTTACAAGAAATTTTCCTAGTGCAATTCGTTTTTGTGTTGTATGCAAATTTCTGAAAAGTGCTCATTTTGGTATTCAGCTGTATTCCATTTTGCATAAAGTAGAGCACTGTTGATTTGGGAAGCACGATTGTATAAGATCATATAGAAATTGACACTGAGTTAATTGCTTAGCCATTGCTAGGTATTAGAGAAATCAATGCACATTACAGTCCTAATTGCTAGCTAACTTGCATGGACAAAAGCTTACTTTCTGCACAGATGCATAATCCAAATATCAGTAGTACATTAAGAAATCTATGGTATAGCTGTTTATTACTGCTGTTTTCATCGTATGGCGAAAATGTGTTGTAGGTGCATATGAAATACGAATACCATTCTACAAAGCAACAGTTCGTTGCAGGATTCATGGGTATTAATGCAGAGGGGTCAAAGTCCCGACCCACAGGCTGGATGCATCATGCACTGGCCACCCCCACCCCCGGTTTAGTGAAGGAGGAAAAAGTCATGATATGTCACGTGACAAGGATGTGATGAGCCAAGTTTGACACCCCTGTTGTAATGAAAAAGTTTAGTATTGGCTTCCATACTTTATTTATTAGCTAATAGACATGGTTCATCACACAGGCAGCTAAAGGTTCAGACTGGATTTGGCATTTTTACCCACCTAATCTTTCCCAAGGAAGAGGGATAAGCAGGTGTTGATACTTTATGGTGTTCAAGCTATCGTTGCAAGATGTACACTTTTCTGACAAAGCTGCCTTTTGCAATTGATTGACAGTGACTTCGTCAATGCTGATGGTGTTGAAGTCGTGCTCCGGTTGTTTTGGGATTGCACCCAAGACACCTATGACCGTTGGTACCACCTTTGTTTTCTTTTGCCACAGTCATTCTATTTCAATTTGCAGGACTCTGTATTTGGTTATCTTCTCCAGTTCCTTCTTTTTTTATTCTTCTGTCTCCTGTCTGCCACTTCCACTATCAAGACTTTTTTTTGTCTTTCGTATTGAAAATAGTTAAGTCTGGAGTGTTATGCCGCAGGTGCCTGTCTGTTTCAACTCTAAAGTCCCGGAGCGCTTTAGCTTCTATTACTTTCTCTATTTTATGATCTCACCAGTCCTTGCTTGCAGGCAATTTGTATTCCTTGCAGATCTCCCAATGCACCATTGTTGCTACTTTGCTATGCCATTGTTGGTACAGTCAGTCTGTGCGATCTTCTTGAAGCAGCCGATCAGGTGGTCCACTGTTTCTTCATCCTCTTTGCAGAGGCGACACTTGGTATCTATTGCTGTCTTTCTCTTCTGCCTCTTCTTCCTAGTGTATTCCCGCAGGTGCAGGGTCCACTTTTCAGATCACTGAGCGCCACTGTCAGCTGCATCTCCAGGGTGCAGGCCCGTGGCTTGCATATCCTTGTTGATGGTGTCTTGCCATCTCTGTTTGGGATGCCTGCAAGGTCGCAGACCATTGACTTTTACTTGGTAGGCTGCCTTGGCCACGGTGGAAGGTGCTGCTTGCTGTCTTTGCGTCTGGAAATTCTCAATCCTATTGCTGTCTTCTCAATTCTGGCTTTGTATGCATTTGTTATTCTTATTATTAAATTTATTTGCTGCCTATCTCACCACGGGCTACTCTAAGTGTCTCACGACAATAAAATAATGAAGCAATTTAAAGGAAGTTTAAACAAAGCGAAAATAAAATAATAGAGCAATAAAAGAAACAAGGAAAAAGAAAACTAAGAAAATATATCAATGTGACTAGTAAAAAAGACATGTCTATAGTATGCTTGGTAAACATGATTATATTAAAAAGAGATAGAAAAAAAAAAGAAATGACAATAAAGATACAATGAAAGAAATATGGAAGACGAGAGATTTAGTTTAGTTTAGATCCGGGTTGCAAAACTCCCAACAAGTTGTTTCCCAACAAGAAGTTTCATTACCCAAACTAGGTAACATCATCAGTACTAGGTAAGCACTGATGATGTTACCTAATTTGGGTAATGAAACATCTGCAAGAAAACAACCAAGCTCAGATAACACCAAGGAGCCCTCACTCGCCTAAATTCCAGAGAATTTCCCATCCTACAGTAAATTGCTCATGGCGGGAAGGAAGTTAGGTCTTTGCAAGGTCCATTCTATTTATGAATGGGTATTGTTCAATGCAGTCCAAGCCACACTATAGCTAGCATAAGTCAGGAGGAAAAAAATAGTATTCCATCCAATGATGAAAAAAGAGCATAAATTATGAGAAAAGAAAACTAAATCAAATAAACTTTCAGTGTGAGGATGTGCACGTTATAAAAATAATATAACAACATTGAAATTTGTTTTACACAAATTATCCTAGCTGGGTTTCTTAGAACATTTCAGAACATAAGCAAACTTGCAGGCCATATACTGAACTGCTTATGATTCTGCCCATTTTCAAATCTTAGGTATTATTTTAGATGTTATTACTGTGTGAAAATATATATCCAAGGTTTCAAGTATGATGATTTTCTGAGCTATGTTAGGGATTGAATAGAGGGCACATTTGCATGCTATTCAGATGTGGGCCATCTTTTCAAAAAGATGTCATCCTCCATATATGATGTCTTAGATTTATGCTACTTTGAGGTAGCTACAGAAACAAAATTTAAAAAAAAATCCTAAAGAGATAGATGATATTTTATTCTGTGGAATAAAATCCTCATTTTCATGAGTATTTCGGCTGTCTTTGGGGTTTTTTTTTAATTTTGAAAGTGCTCATTTTTTCTCTTTCATTTTCCAGGTAGAGTTGCATAAAGTCTTAGAAAACATGAATATGTATGTCCAGATGTATGGCAGATGAATTGAGTAATTTTATCCTCTAGGTTGTTCTGCTTAACTTTGGTATGACATGTAAGCTTGATTGCTTGGAAATTTCTAGAAGCTCAACATTTGTCATTTAAGAAAAACAATAAAAAGTTGCTGTCTCACACACAAATAAACAACTTTCTCTATAGGCCTGAACCTCAACAATTATTGCTTGAACAATTCAGAGAGTGTCAAAACATAATTGTTTCAGTAGTCTTTTATTTGTTTAAAAATTGCAATGTGTTGCAAACCGAAACGTGTAGAAGAGTTTCCTGAATATTTTTAATCTTATAAAAAGAACAGCTCCTTGCAAAGATTGTGAGCATAGGGAAGGGACCAAAAATTTGTACCTCACTCTGGATACATATATTACAATAGTCTTCTGACTTGCGAGACCTGCCATGTTTGTTCTGATGAAATATTTCAGTCTGTGCTGTACTACACTGGATATAATACATTTCAGATTTGGATGCTCACATGAATTCAAGATATGTCTTAGTGCCGTGCCATATTAATAGAAGCATGTATTCCTATCTCCATTCTCTTCAACCAGGCTTTCCCATAAGCAGAATTGAAAATAAATTAGAACAACATTTTGGCTACATAGATAAACATAGAGAAAGAAGATTGGGAATATCAGTAGATTGGCTGGGCCAACTTCTCGCTTTGTTGGCTCTCATATAGTCAACTAGCTGAATCTGATTGACTACTTAATGCCACACTCTTAATTTTTTTCTAGCTCAGAAAAGTGATAAAGCAGCAAGAGGTTTAACAATTATGTACTTTGTGATAAAAAAAAAAGTTCTTGGATCATCTTTGAAATGAAAATGTTTGCAATGATAGCTTAATTCTGTGTGTTGCTAAATGTTTTGGTCACTGAAGACCTAATAGTTGGAATTGATCATCTCTTGTAGTCAATTCCAACTGAACTTATGTATCCAAAATCATGTCCCTATGCTATCCTATACGCTTGCCTGTTGTTTTTATAGTGCCACCTCTTTTACTACTTTACTGTCCTCAAATTTTTGGAATCACTTGTTTGTATAAACAATTTTTGGAACTACTTCCTAAACAAGGAAGAAAAGGTGCAATGCCGTGGTTTGAAGCAATGTTGAAACAAGCAGCAGTGGTAAATAGAATTGAATGTCTTCAAAAACTAAGGCATGAGCTGGCTAGGAATTAATTTACCCCAAAATAATTTTCCTGATCTTTTCCCTGTTTATTCAGGTCAAAACTGCTCAAACTAGCAGAATATCACCAGTTAAAGTCTTGTTTCTTTGTAGATGGAACCGTATAGATTTGGCTTTTTGTTCTCCCATTATTGAAATTCTTCAATAATGCTTTTAATTGTTAAGCCAATCAGGTCTCAAGAGAGGGGAACTGACCCATCAACCCTTACAAATTATTCAGAGCCTGGCTGTTATTAGCATCATGAGTATAGAAGATGTAAGACAGCAATTAGCATTCTGACGTGTTTCCAGATACTTACTCAATTCCTTTCAAGCCATAGGCAAAAATTAAATGCTTATTGATGCTGGTGCAGATATTCTAGTGCTTTGCCCTATTAATTGCTTCAATTTGTGAACATTCAATAATTCAAAATTTTTGCTACATTTTATATAAGATTCAATGTGTCTTTGTTCCTTTTAAACCAAAGATAATTCAGAGATATTTCTAATTAAGATTATTCATTAGCAGGCTCTTTTCTTGGCATAAATCAAGATTTTCATGGCATGTGTTTAGAAATATATTTTTGTTAATGTATATTTTAATTGATTTGTATGAATTATACATAACAATATACAACTTTGGATATAACTGAAGAAACATTACAAGGAGAACTGGCAGCAATTTTTCAAATTGAGATACTGATTTAGTACATAAACAAGAGCTTGTTTAAATTTTATCTGCCTGGAAAATGGAATAGTTACTTGGTATTGAGATGCATTCCCCTAATTCTCAAGCTATTCTCTGATATGATAGAAACTCCTCATTCAAACCACTGACTTTAAAAAAAACGTTTTTTTAATGTAAATTAAGGAAGACGGGAATAACATGTTACCTAGAAATTTTTATAACTGATACATTTGGAAGTATTACTTCATTGTTTTTAGAGATGAACATCTGCAATAGTTACTACACACACACATTGTATGGTGAAACTGGTGACATAATTTTTTTCTTCAGTATAATCAGTTTAGGAAATGTTTTTATGCTATTTTGACTGGTGTTTGACTCTGCAGCTCCCTTAATTCATACCTCCTGCACATTTTGTAGGGCATTGATACCGACATAAGAGTGGCTTCCAAGAGAACAAGCTGCAATCTTTAAGAATCAAACAAGCGCATGTCCTAAAATCAAATTAGTGCAACAATCACATTCAATCTCCCACCTACTTAAGTTTTATTTCTCCAACTTTTTATCCACGGTATTAGAGAACTTATGACACAGTGAAAAAGCAAGAACAATAAGAAACAGTGACACTTGTGACTGAAAACAATAATGAACAAGAACCAATCTCCAGACTTGAGTAGAAAGAACTTATTTGTAGGCGGAAAAGGTTAATCCAGAAGAGATTGTAGAATAGGTAGCAGAGGTACTAGTTATGCTCATGTATGTGAAGGCGTTTTTTCAACATGGGAATCCATAGAGGAGATGACATGTCAAAAACTGCATAGCATAGCATCGCGATGGAAGCACTGCTCCTTGTCTACATATGTGTGATGTCATGACACATGCCAAAGGGTCACAAGTTCATGCCTGCCACTTTTGCAGGTCGTGATCCCTTTGGCATACACCATTGCTTCAGCACCGCAGAGAATCCTCAATTCTAGGTTGACTGGCAATTTCTGTTTCAAAAAAATCTGGATTACTCAAAGAAACATCTCTATACAGAAGGCGCTTCTAACTTTTTCAAGTTAAAACTTTTTCAGACTTGCAGGAAAGGGCTCTAAATTGTAATTTAATACTGATTAAAAAAGCTAAAATCTTCCTCAGTCTTTACTAACGGTTCCAAAATTTGCTTCAAAACGTATGTGTGCATTTGCTTGCAAGGAAAAATATATATATGCTGGCAAGTAATTCCAACATTAAAAGCAGCACTAGGCAAATCTGAGTTCTGACACATAGAAAGGGTTGTGTACGTTAACCCTTGTCTAGCATCATATATACCTCTTCTCCCAAAGATCTGAATATGTTTTGCTGAAATTGGTAAATGGCAAATTGGAGTAGATTTTTGTTTACAGGCATGGGAAGCCTATACAACGGCAGTTCCCAACTCCATGTAGGCCTATGTGTATATCTCTTGATCAATGCATTGACATTGAGGATAGGGTGTAAGACACTGGGGGCCAAGTAAGATGCAGCCATGGTTCCATCTACACTGTATAATTTACATTCAATTAGACAGTTGCTGCTTGGTATGTTTAATGCATGACCTGCTTGTGTGTTTTCCATCTTTCCTGGTGACTTTCCCTGGCTATCACAAAATGCATTTTAGGGCAAATATCTTTAGTGTGCTCTGATGTAAGCAATAGCTTTTAGGAACAGCAAAGTGAGGGACAGGCTAAACAGTAAGCATGTATGAATATATAGTTTAATTGTACGCAGCTCACAGTCACTCGGTGAATGAGATGGGTGGGTATCTAAATTCAATGAATAAAATAGAGATAGATGATGGATGGATAGATAGATAGATAGATAGATAGATAGATAGATAGATAGATAGATAGATAGATAGATAGATAGATAG